>PVHP010012572.1:0-42658 GCA_004024765.1 Zapus hudsonius
AAAAAAAAAAAAAAAAAAGACATGGATAGAAATACTTGTTTAATTTTTTAAAATGAAGGTGGGCTTGGTTCAGCCCTGAGTGTGATATCCAACACAGAGAAAGACAGAGAGGGAAAGCACTTAGAATATTTTATCTTATTTTATTTTGTATTAGGGATTAGGTAAGTGTTCTAACACTGAGCTAAATCCAGACTCAGTTTCTCATTATATTATATAGAGTGAGACCCTACCTCAAAAAAAAGAAAAAAAAAAAGAAAAAGAAAAAGAAGAGGCAGACAGAGAGAATGGGCACACCAGGGCCTTTGGGCACTGCAAACAGATTCCCAATGCATTCGTCACTTTGTGCATCTGGCTTAGAGTGGGTACTGGGGAGTCAAACTTGGGTCATTAGGCTCTGCAGGCAAGCACCTTAACCATTGAGCCGTCTCTCCAGTCCTCTCCTTATTTTTGAGACAGTCAATTTCCTAGGCTAGCCTTGAATTTACTATGTAGCTGAGACAGGCTTGAAGTCAAGATGCTCCTGCCTCAGTCTCCAGACTATCTGGCAGTCCAAGTGTGAACCAGAGGCCCAGCTCAGGGCAGCTTCATTCAAAACAACTGCAAACTGGAAAAATCCCACATGTTCAATAAGAAGAAACCACTAGGAGCAAATCACAGTTTATTCACGCCTGAGTTCTTGGAATCAATATGGTTCAGGCAAGGTGCAGAAACACATTCAGATGGCTCCCATGTGGACCTGCCTGCTAGAACTGTTTGTGCCTCAGTTTCTCCATCTGGAACAGGGTACTTCCCTGTCCACTGACACATGTGAAGAACCCAGGAAGCACAAGCCCACTGGTCTTCATGCTTCCTTCCCTCAGGAGGGCTGGTGGGCCTGAGGGATGGGGCAGCAAGGCAAGCAGACACCTCTGTTACAAAGCCAAGGATCAGGGCAGGGAGGTAGTTCACTTTTCTGACATCATCGCTGACCAGGACCAGAGAATTGAGGGGATGTGAATGGTCCTGAGATGGAGAAAGAACCTGGGCGAGCTGCTCAACCTGCAGTCCAGCTCTGCACGCAGAGTAGGGGTACTCTGAGCTCAGGAACATCACATCGTCACATCGGGAACAGGTTCCACTGCCCCACAGGACACGGCCACAGGGGATGTTCAGGGTTGGGCCTAGGCCTCCCCACAGGAAGGCATCCTGGTACGTGTCTAATCCCCACACAAGGCCTGGTTAATTACCAGCTGAAATTACTCCAGCCGGGAGAGTTCTACTGGTGCTCCGTGCATCAGAATACAGGGCCCTTCAGAGAGCCGCCTACAGTGTGGCCGCCACCCAACAAAGGCCTGCTTGTTAATCCACAGCGTGGGTCGAGATCCTAATGAAGCACGCAGAGACGGTGTGGGTCGAAACAGGATTTGGTGCTCATGAGTGACTTTGAGATTGGGCCTGTTGATGTTACCCTGTAGAAGGAGAGGGGTGGGGAGGGTCTGATGACCCTCCCCTGAGATCTCAGGCATCCTGTGCCAGCCGTATGCACTGATGCACCGGTCTCGTGGTCTAGGAGAGAGTGCATAGGGTGGAAATCAAAGGCTAGAGAGCTTCGTCTCTGCAGCTATGGGAGGTCCTCCTCCATGCTGGCAGGAGACTTGGATGGTAAAGCTATTTTGGAGTCTCCACTCTCCTGTAAGTAGCTCCTTAGCCATGCTCTGTAGGGAAGCCCAGTACATTTATTGGTTTGCCAGGGTGGATGGTGATAAAATCAGTCTGTTGTGGGTGCCGTTTGGGGGAGCCAAGCGCTTGTAATCTCCACAGAAAAGTTCTTGCTACACCCTGGACATGCTGTGTGGCCCTGGACTGGCCATTTAACCTCGTGGGGTCCACGAAAACAGGTTCATATACTATTACCAGGACCAAGTGAGGAGGGCTGTGACAGGTCAAGGGGTAGTTTATTTTATTTTTAAATAAAACACACCTTTTAGTTGGCATTTGGAATCCATTTCTGGGTTTCATTTTATATAGGACATAGACATATGGGAACCAACCCTTCCTTCATCCCTCTCTTCTTTCCTTTATGTTTTCTTTTTTAAATATTTTATTTGAGAGACAGAGAGAGAGAGAGAGAGAGAGAGAGAGAGAGAGAGAGAGAGAGAGAGAGAGAGAGAGAGAGAGAGAGAAAGAATATGGGCAGGCCAGGGCCTCCTGCTACTGCAAATAAACTCCAGACGCATCTGCCACTTTGTGCATCTGGCCTTACATGGACACCGGGGAGCTGAACCTGGGCTGTCAGAACCTTTAACCACAGAGCTGTCTCTCCCGACCTTTCAACTCTGTTTGAGACATGGTCATACTCGACAGCCTTGGCTGGCCTCAAACTTACTATGTAGTCCTGGTGGCCTTGAAATTATGGACATTCTTCTTCCTCAGCCTCCCAAGAGTTGAGGTCTGAGGCATAAGTCATCATGAGGATTTTCTTTTTTTAAAAAAAAATATTTTATTTATTCATTTTTTCAAGCAGATACAGAGAGAGAGAGAGAGAGAGAGAGAGAGAGAGAGAGAGAGAGAGAGAGAGAGAGAGAGAGAGAGAGCGCGAGCACCAGGGCCACCACCTTATGGGTCTGTCTTATGTGGGTCCTGGGGAATTGAACTGGGGGCCTTAGGCACTGGAGGCAAGTACCTTAACCGCTGAGCCATCTCTCCAGCCCATGAGGATTTTCTTGTATCTACAATGTGGCCAAGCCCTGGTTCACTCTCCAATGAGAGTTGGGCTGCCTTTCTGCTCCTATCCATCTATCAGGCAATCATATAACTCTGAGGCTAGATCACTAGGAACCCCATTTTAGAAGGCTCAGAGAGGACAAGGGGCTTCCCTAAAGTTGGACAGCAGCAGTGGGTCCTGCAACAGCCCCCATCAGGGCTGAGCATGTCTTGACCAAGAGGATGTGTGGATGGGGAAGCAGAACGTGGTCTGGGCAGTGACTCACTCCGATCAGCAGCTCCCTAGGGACATTCTTGGGCAACTCCATCCTCAGTTCTTCTCAGTACGGGGTCAGCCTGTCCTTGAGGATAGAGCAGTCCAAATCCCCACCCTGCCTTCCAAGCAGGAAGGTGGCATCCAGATCCCACTGGCAGCCTTCTGTCCTGGCCCTGGGTTCTCGGTGCCTCCCCCGTTCTGTGCTCTCTCCCATCTCAGCCACCCACAGCTTTGTGTTGGGAAGCAGAGGCTGAGCAGTCTCCTCTTCCTGTCCTCCCATAGGAAATGAGTGGCTAAGGACCCACATGCTCTGCTGAGGCCTGGTCCTCTGTGTTTTCCTCTGCCCACATCCCCCAGAACTCTGCCCATCCTGGAGGGAATGTGACCAACATTCTACTGACTCAGGTAGCCTGGGCTTTCTTGAGGTGTTTAAAGGCCTCTGGGCACTGCCCTGCCCTCACCTGAGAGATCATGGGGTGGAGAAGCAGCTGTGGCTGCTTCCTGGGCTGCTGTGGGTAAAGGGGCTGGTGTGGTGACCCAGGTAAGGTCCTCTCTCTCTCTGCTTCCTTCCCTGCTCCCAGTCTTACCACCTGGATCCCCAGACCACCAAGCCTGCTGTCTGTCTCAGCCCACCTCCCTCCCTGTCAAGGACAGACAGACAGAATGGGTGGGGTCTTGACCAGCTGAATAGTCGTGACTGCATATGAGGGTTCTGGGAAAAGGTCCTTCGAGGCCTTTAGAAGGAACGGGCCTCACAGTTAGAAGAAACTGCTGCAGAAAAGAAGAGCCCCACTTTGGGAGAAAGAAGAATCCCAGCTGTCCCTTGGGTCATTCACAGTCCTGGACACTCACTCCATGCCAGGCCAAGGTCCAGGTGCTGGGGCCCAGCCCACAGTCCTTGGTCACTGAGCTGAGTCTGTCCACTCCTCCACCTCCAAGCAGTGCACCCCACCCACGGGCGTCCTGCTGTCAGGGCATGTGGGTCAGCTCTGGTCACTTTGATGATATGACCACAGGTTTCCACACTGAACTTTGTCCCTCTCCTCAAGTCGGCCCTTATCACACTGACAGCATCACAGCCTCCATTTACTCATCGGTCCCAGGACCCACCTGTCTTCCTGGTGCCACCTGGGGGGTTGGACATCGCCGGACCCCCAACTCCTGAGGGCGTTGGGAGAGAGAAACCCCCTGGGAACCACGCACTGCCCCTGAGATCGTCCAGCCCTGACTGCATCGGGCCTCACACCCCTGTGTCAGGGACCACTGCACCGGGCCTCCCTGTCCCCTGCAGCCCCTGAGGCCCCTGTCCTCTCCCAGACAGGCCGCCACCCACTCACGCGTGGAGGCCCCGACCCCCTCCCCGCACTCACCCATGTTTACGAAGCTCATGACCAGGTCGGCGCGGTCCAGGCGCCGCTCCGGGGCCCCGCCGTCCTCGTCGTCGTCGCCGGCCATGGCGTGGTACAGGTCCAGCATGAAGAGCGGCGCGGACGCGGGCAGCCGGGCGGCGGCGGGTGGCGTGCGGGGTCGGGGCCGCCCGGGCAGCCCGAGCACCGCCAGGATCTCGCGCTGCATGTCGCGGCGCTCGCGCGCTCCCAGGCGACGCTGGGGACAGCCGTGCGGGGGGCGCGGGCCCGGGCCGCCGCCCAGCGCGCACAGAGCCAGGCCCAGGAGCCACAGGGGCCCGGGGCGCGCGGCCATCGCGGGCGCTCAGCGGGCGCGCATCCGCTCTGCTGCCGATGCCCGACGGCGAGCGGCGGGGTCCCCGCAGCGCCCTCCGCGGGGCACCTGTCCGCGCTCCGAGACGGGCGGACGCGGGCCCGGCTGGCCCTGGGGACGACCGGCTAAGCCGTCTGTGGTCGCCGCGCCCGCCGCTCCGTCGAGGCGGAGAACCGCGCCGCGGGCAGGGCGGCCGGCGAGCTCCGTGTCCGCGAGGGTCCGGACGAGACCCGCCGTCGGCGCCCGCGCCCCGCCCCCGGCCCGGGCCGACCAATGGGAGCGCGGGGGCGGGGCCTCGAGGCCGACCGGCCGCGGGGTGTCGGGGAACCCCGCGCGGACCGGGCGGGCGGCGGCCCGGAGAGCCGCGGCCCGGTGTCCCGGCTCCCGCCAGCCGCGGGGGCGCCGCGCAGGGCTCCGCTCGGGGTCCGGTGGGGACGCGCGCCCGGGGCCTGGAGGCCGGTGCCAGCCGGGCCGCGAGGACGGGGCACAGCCTTGGCCCGCAGCGGCGGCTCCTCCCTGCGGGCCCTGGGGTCCCCGGGCCTCCGCTGCCCCGCCTGCAGCCGCACCGGCCCTGTCTTCCCAGTGGTCCGGGTCCCCAGCGGCCGTCCAGGCCGGGACTCCAGGAAAGTCCGTGTCTGCGCACCTCCGTCCCCCAGCACCGCGACTATGATCGGGATGGAACGGGCTTTCCGCGGGTCCTGGGGAGTCAAACCCAGGTTTCAGGCTTTGCAAGCAAGGCTCTGAACCTCTGAGCCATCTCTCCAGGCCTGGAACCCCCCCCCCTTTTTTTTTTTTTTTTTGGTTTTTCGAGGTAGGGTCTCGCTCTAGCCCAGGCTGACCTGGAATTCATTCTGTAGTCTCAGGGTGGCCTTGAACTCATGGCGATCCTCCTACCTCTGCCTTCCGAGTGCTGGGATTAAAGGCGTGTGCCACCACACCCGGCTTCAACTAAAATCTTTTTAAAAAAAATTTGAGGGGGGTTCTGGGCATACCAGTGCTTCTTGCCTCTGCAAATGAACTCCAAACACATGTGCCCTTTATGTGTCTGGCTTTACATGGGTACTGAGGACTCAAACCTGGGCTGTCATGCTTTGCAAACAAGTGCCTTTAACCACTGAATCATCTCTATAGTCCCTCAACTAAAATTTTAATATCATCATCTGGTGGTGCCTAGTCTGTTTTCTACCCAACAGGTTGGTTTCCACATGATTTGAAAGCTCCATAAAGACACAGGATTTTATGCCAGGCTTAATGGCGCACACCTAATTCCAGCTTTGGGAAAGTAGAGACAGTTGGTAATCCCTGCAAGTCCCTCCTCCCCCAAGGCCAGGTCTCATTCTAGTCCAGGCTAATCTAGAACTCATTCTGTAGCCCAGGCTGTCCTTGAACTAACAGCAATCCTCCTACTTCAGCCTCCTGAGTGCTGGAAGTAAGAGTGTGTACCACCATGCCCAGCTTTCCTATAAATCTTAGGTCAGCTTGGTCTACATAGAGAATTCAAGTCTAGCCAAGATTACAAGCTTAGATAACGTCTCAAAAGAAAAAAAGAATGAGACACTGGACCTTTTAACCTAAGGATACTGACAAGTAGATAGACATTGAAAATGCAGGTGAGAGCAGAGCCAGGATGCTGAGGGCAGTATGTGTTGGGAGGCAGGTAGTGATGGGAGAGGAGAGTTTCTAATGGTGATGGGGTGGGGGAGCAGAGGTGAGCAGTCAGGGGTTCTATTTGTGTCCACTTTCCCTTCCCTGTCCGGTCCACACGTTCTGTCCAGTGCAGGTCTCCCAGGCTACAGCTACAGTCCAGCATGGGACTGGTTCCATCAGTCATCTCAATATAGGGTGAATGGGATTAATCTCATAGCCACATGCTCTCCACAGCCCTAGGTGTAAACCCTAACAGAAGGTTTTAGCTGCTCAAGGGCCTCAACCAGAATTCAAGTCAGCAGCCACCATGGTTGGCTGCCCTGTGCTGGGCCTGAGTCAGAGAAGCAGAGATAAACCTCCACCCATTTAGACACGGGCCATGGCGACCTGGCCATTGCCAAAGGCAGAATGAAGGCTGTGCCCCAGAAGAGCTGACAAAGTGTCTAAAAGGGCAGAAGAGGAGGAGCCTGGAAGTGGGGGATGGTCTGTGAGTGGGACCCCAGAACAGCTCAAGTGGAGAGGGCCTGAGGTGTGGAAGAAAGTAGTATCCAAAAACTAGGGCTTTCCCCTTCACCTGGTGACTGATCATGGGACAGGAATGGGTATTAAATCACACACTCACACACACACACACACACACACACACACACACACACACACACACACACACACACACACACACGTTGGCTCAATCTATAGCAAGCACTCAATAAATGCCCTATTGTTAAATTATTCAAACCTCAACAAACAACAAATTTTTTGTTTGTTTTTTGAGGTAGGGTCTCACTCTAGTCCAGGCTGACCTGGAATTCACAGGGTGGCCTTGAACTCATGGTGATCCTCCTACCTCTGCCTCCTGAGTGCTGGGATTAAAGGCGTGCACCACCACGTCCAGCTCACAAATTAGAATTTTTTAATATCACTTCTACCTCAGACAGAACCTTTCTCTGGCTGATTTCCTACGTGTCTTGTAGCCAGGTTCCTGCTGAGTGGAAATACAGCTGTAGTCCTACCACTAACTGAGCTTTGCTGAAAGGCTCCAGAAAACCCGAGTTCAGAACATAGTGCTCTGGAGAGATGGAGCTTCTGCTGCCAGGCAGCCTAGAGGCAGAAACCATTTTGGGTGAAAGCACTATCCTAAATAAAGTTGAATGCTTTGCTCCTGTTACGAGGAGTAAGCACTTCCTGTGGCACCCATCAGGCTGCAATGCACATTCGCTGGTCTGGATATTTGGTCTCAAACAGCTCTGGCAAGCATGCTTTAACATCTTCCAAATTCTAGTACCTTCATTGTGACCTGATGACCAACCAAGATGACCCCAGTTTGGACATCTCACATTTTCTAGAATTAGTTAATATTTGGTTCTTCTATTTATTACCAAGCCAACTGAAGGCTGGAGGAGATCAAAGTGCCAGACTTCAGCAGGAGTCAAGGGGGTATAGCTCAGAGGCAGAGCAAGGACTGACTTCGGGTCCATTTGTGTCATTTCCTTCATTCTGTGATTACGTGGTCGACCTTTCTACCCACTCCTCATCAGTAGCACACAGGAACTAGATCGGTCTGACTCCCAGCATTGAGACCAGATCCTCAGTGGACTCCAACTTTACCTGCCCCTTATCTTCCACACCCATCAGGTGAGATGTTTGCTTTCATCATGGGTTTGGTGGATCAGCAAGAATGGCTGTGTACATTTGGGACCACATGTGGGCACACTGACAAGAGTAGCCAGAGGGAATCTTGGTTCTTGAGATTTACGTAAGTGGAAAACATCTCACTAGGCAAGATGAGCTGTGCAGAATTTGGCCACAAACTGGAGTCTATGATCGCTCATCTTCCATATAAACTGTCCCTAAGCCAACTTCCTGCAAGATGGCACTGCAGGGCAGGAACCCCTATCATCATCTGACCAGTATTGAGGGGAGAAGCCATTTTGGGCATTAATAGGATGACTAATTCCACTTCTGAAATTCTATCACTAAACAGAAATTTCCTCACATTGTGGGAAGTTTGCCCTGTGCTTGCAAACCTCAGGGTTTTGTGATTTTACCATACAAATCTGTTTATATTTGTTAGTATGTTTAGTAATGTCAGTGGGACGTAAGCTCTACATATCTGTGTTAATAATAAACTGTTGCCTTATTCAAATAAACAAGAAATCCATTAATGAGTTCTAGAATTTATCCATCAAGATATCTTGATTTGAATAATGTAGGTACTACAACATTATACCTTAGGGGTCATATTTAAGTATAAAGTAGTGGTTCAGAAGAAAATCAGGAATTACAAAACATTTGTTACTGCAAGCAATTTTAATACAAAAGTGTGTCTCGTTTTTAAACAGTTCATTGGTAGAGCTTCAGTTTCTGCCTCAATTAAAACCAATTGAGATAATCACACAGCAACATGGTCGGAGCTGAAGAGCAGCAGCTAAAAAACAGGAGCCCCCGGACAGCTCCTCTTTGTGGTCACTTGATCAGCTGACTTTATTTACACAGAAAGACAAGCAAACAGGACTGGTGAACAAGTGTGCTGGTGAACTCCATAAAGGAAGAACGTGTTTGTCTTAGGTCCACATTTTCAGAATAGGCTCATGGAATTCATTCCTCAGTTTGTGGAAAGTTGATTGATCATTTAAATAAATAGCAAAAAATGCAGATAAAACAAATCTGTAATTCATAATGCCACCAAGGAGTCTCCCTTGCCAAAGGTCTGGGTCCTGGTGAGCATAGGAGTTATTGATGGCTGGGCTGGATAGTTACAAACCAGTTTAAAACTCCAATGTTCAGATGATTTCTGAACAGTTTCATTTACCCCTGAATTCTAGCAGCTATGTGTCTTTAAACATCCAGTACTGAGACAGTATTGCAATGAATTCCTTCTGCTGAATCCTGTGCAAAAGCTATCTAGATGAGGTTTTGTCTCTTCGGCTAAAATCACACGACATTACAACAATGGAAATGCAACCGTAAGTGCGCTATCCTTAGTTCTTGATAACTGAGGTGTCTGATTCACGAAGAAAGAGTTCCTTAAACACTGTGGAATTCTTATTTTTTTAATATAATTTATCTTGCTGATAGCAAGTCAAGTTTATAAAGATGATGCATTTAGGAATAATCCTAAAAGATAAAGCAGGTTAACAACCCTGCACCACACAGAAACCCTATTTAGAGGCTTTTCTTTTTTTTTTTTTTTTTTTTAATACATATTCGCATCTTGACCTTTTTTCCCTCAAATAATTCATTTCTGGACCCTATCCATTTCAGGGTTACCAGGAGGCAAATTTTATCTACATAAATATTCACATGAAAATAGTAACTTACAAAAAGGAAAAAAAATAAGGCAGCTTCATAACACAAGTATTCTTTTACACTTTTAACAATATAACTTCTCCCGTTCAGAATAAATATACATCCAATGTATGGAGCAGGATTCAATGTGGATAGTGGTGTGGGGTGCTTGTACAGTGTTATCGCTTGGGACCCGGAGTCCTGGGGGAGGCAGTGGTGGTCTTCTTAGACATGGTTGGGATTTTGGAAGGTTTGGTGAGCCCTCTTCTGGAGCTGCCCTGGCCCCCTGCAGCACTGCTTTCAGAAGTGTCTGAACAAGCAGACTGTGTCTCTAAGAGGTCAAAGTCAGAGGCATCACTTCCTCTCCGGCTGCTGGCTCGGCTCCCGGCTCGACTCCCAGCCCGACTCCCGGGGCGACTGGCAGACTTCTTAGGGTCTGGAATTCAAGAATAAAGCACGGATTTAATAAAAAAAAAAAAAAGGTAAGGGAATGGACACATAAGTACCCAGATCCAAGGGTGCAGATCCTAACACTACCTGATCTGCTGTGTGGCGTGGGAAGCACAGCCTTTGTGGGGGCGCATTTGAAATTGCTTGGCCTCCTGTGGCTAGAACGCAGCCAGCCACCTTCCAAGCCTCAAAAGCAGACTCAGGCTGCTCAATGGTCCTGGCACAGATGGGTGAACAGCTGAGGTAGTGTGTGAGCAGATGGAAAGCAGTGGTACAGAAGGAGACGAAGAAAGCCAACAAAGAAGCCAGATCCCCAGGTTCCCTCGGACCGGCAGCAGGTGCTCTGCTTTCCTAACTCACCAGAACCTTCAAAGTAGAGTGTTGGAAAACTTACTAGCAAACTGCTCCCCAGCTTCGGCCTGGCCCTTCCTTCCTTTATATTCTCTCAACTAGGATTGTGACCAAGAACAAGGACCCCAGCTTGGGAGAAGGTTAGAGCTGTCTGTCAGAGCACCACCCCAGGTGCTAGCTTTCCCCATCAACAGCTCCTTGGGGAGCAGTGAAGCACTGGTGACAGACAGGCTGCTGTTTCCCAACATTCCTGGCATGAGTACTCACCTGCGCGAGTGGTTTTGGCACCTGTGGAAGCTGGGGAGGAACTGTTGCTGGTGTCACCAGCAAGGGATGTTCGGCTAGAATGAAAAGTTGGAGTTGGTCGTTTCAACTTGCTGCCTGATGATGGAATAACCTTCAAAACAATGAAAGGTCATGTTTACTTGATGAACTCTTTAATAGAAATTTAATTATAAAGCCTTTTTGTAAGTCATAATTTGAGAAACAAATTAAAAGTCCGGGAAAACAAAGGTTTATTGAAACAGTGTCCTAGATCATGGATTTTGATGATATTCAAAGGTTTTAAGTTCCAACTTAAAATTTCAAACTGTCTCAATACTTTATCTTGTTGACAAATTTCCTCCAAAAAAAGGACAAAAAAAAAAAAAAAAAAAAAACAACTCAGTAAGAGCACCAATAAATATGGTAATGAGTTAAGGAAGAGAAATTCAAACAAACCTATTTCCTAATGTTTTGGGGACAAAAATTTGAAACACCCACAGAGATTCAAGTATTCTTCCAATCTCTGTCTCTAGTCAAGATCTCTTAAGCAGCAGCCCATGTCTTCCCTTCTCTCTCTGGAAATGAGGGGGTGAATCCTGGCACCCCTACTTCACTTCTATCATGCTCCATCTTGCTCAGTCCATACTAGCCACCTAGGCCTCCTTTCTGCTGGTCAATGGCCCAGGAAGTCCTGGGTCTTGCCTCCCCCTTCTCCCCCACACCTGTTTTTCACTCAGCCTGTAAGTGAAAAACATGTTAGTGTACAATATCCCATCCATCCCCAAATGTATGGCTTAACCCATTTCACTTCTGGGACTCTGATGAAAGGATGAGCTTGTCAGAGTTCTCACCATTCAACATCACTTATAGCTTTCTATCTCCTTTCCCAGCTGCTGCTGCTCTGCACACTTACCCTGCCTGACACAGGACGTCCTTGCTCCTCCCCTCTCTGCTACACCTCCATGAAAGCAGGAGCTTTCTTTAGCACCTAAAGTTATCTAGCACAGAAGAGGGACTCCGTAAAACCTTGTTAAGTAAATATGTGTACGAGAGTTGTATGCTATGAATACAGCTACTGGCAGGAGCTAATCTTCCTGTGATTTTTTTTTTTTAAGAACATAAAACTTAATTTTTTTTCTATTTTTGGTGTTTCGAGGTAGGGTCTCACTCTAGCCCAGGCTGACCTGGAATTCTCTATGTAGTCTCAGGGTGGCCTCGAACTCAAGGCGATCCTCCTACCTCTGCCTCCCGAGTGCTGGGATTAAAGGCGTGCGCCACTAAGCCCGACTTCATAAACTTAATTTTGAGAAATTTTGACTTTAAAGTATGCTTGAAATGTCACTTAGGACACAACATATGATTCTCCCCCCTTTTTTTTCTAAGTTGGGTCAATTGTTTTCCAGAACCTTTAAGATGTTTATATAGACAAGAAACCACCTATTCATTGTGTTTGTTGCATTTCATTATAAAGGAAAAGCAAAAGCAGAAGGAAGTGATCAACACTCAAGCAGGAACTCTCTCCTGGTCACCCAGGAGGAGAAGCACCAGTTTCAGAAGCTATCCTTCCTGAGCACTGCTGCTGGGAGCCACAGCGCAGGGGTTCGTTCCCTGGCTGGGGTTCTAAGTTAGTATATGAGGGACTGGGAACCAGTGAGTAAAGAACAACCTTCAGTAAAGTGAAGTAAAAAATCACACCTAGGACAAAATCCCATCTAGCAGGATCGCATGGGAATTTATACTTCATAATGAAACATTTAAAGTTTTTTAACTGTTGAGATTTTCCTGAAGCTTGAAAGGCCAAGCCCAGTAGGTTGAATCTTGGGGATTCTATGGCAGTAGGTTCCCAGATCTTGATCTAAAGCAGACAGATTTCTGAACTGGAGTTTTAGCTGGAAGAGGGATGGGGTCTAAAGCAGCAGTTCATTCACAGCACTGCTCCTGCGCCTCTCCAGCTTCTCTGGCTGAAGCTTTGCCTGATCATTTGAGGCATAAGAACCAGAACTTCCCATGGGAGCTGGATGCAAAGTGTATTGCTCAACACGAGCTGCTGACATGCTTTGTTTCAGGTTTTTTGTTTTTGAGACAAGAGGCCTGTTAATTAGCCCAGACTGGCCTTGATGTTATGATTCTCCAGCCTCCCATGTGCTGAGATTATAAGCATGTACCACCATATGCAGCCAAAGTAAAATGTTTCTGAAACACTGCTCTTACAAAAGTGTTTAGGCATTTTAATGGCTGCACCTGAGCATGCTTAATTGCTGGAGCAGTCAAAGCAAGGCTACAGAAATCCATATGCTTAGGCCAAAGAAGTGGGAAGGTAAAATTGGAGCCCCAGAGCAGTGGTCACAACACTGATCCTGTGCTTGGCTGAAGGAGACTGGCAGCACCAACAACTCAGAGCGGGGCTCTAGCAAATCCTCCTCCTGTTCTAGTGAAAGATAGAACATTTGTGAACATGCACTGTAGTTGAATTTCAAGTGTTCATAACTCGTCTTGTACCTAACATTTGGAGACTCCAAGAGGCCTAATTATAAACAATATCAACAAATAAATCACCAAGGAATGACTATCACTAGTCATTCTGCACAATATCATGCTATAAAGTTGTTAAATAATCTTATCTTAGGCATCAATTATTTCTCTCCAATGTTGGTGAAGTCGAGTTAGAAACCTTGAAAACAATTGACCAGATCAATCAGCTGTGCCAGCAAGCTCCACAGAAATGAAGACACGGCTCGTGTCGGAACAAGAGTTGGACAGGTTCTTGGCATGATTGAAGGCCTCCTGGTGACCGTGTCCCACTCAGCAACACCATACTCTACCTCAGGGCTGGACAGCTGGAGGTCAGGACAATGGCTATCCCTGACTTGGGTGCCAGCTTTACTGTTTACCAACCAGGGTTTGTCATAACAGCGAGAGAACTGAAGTGGAGTCTGTGAAATGGAAATCCAAAGGGAAGGATGGGAACAATTGAAAATGAAACAGAAAGGGGAACAAATTGGGAACAGAAAAGAAAAATAAATAGAAGACACTAAATTTTAAAGAAACAGAAAACAAAGTAAAATGCATATCAGTCTAATGGGGAAAGAGGAATTATGCAGAGAGACAGCAGCATTCTTCCTACGTAATCCACTGTAACAGCAGCTTGATCCAATGACACAGGCAATGCCTGGATTTTTCAACAATACTAGGAACCATCACTCTGGATGGCTCAAAATCAAACTGGGAATCAGAAATGTTTCTGAAGGAAGTGGACTGAATGGGCATTTTAATGAATGTCCTATGTGATCATCTTAAAAGTAGCGATTTTGTGCACTGCTGGGGCCCAGCATTTTTCGTCTCCGTAGAGTCTGTATGCTTCTCTGTTCCTCCCTAGTCTTTTCAGAAGCTGTTCTGGTCAATGATCATCTGCTAAGATAGGAATGGGGAAGGAGGCCAGAAAGGAAGTCAGTACATACCTTGGTCCCACTGGCTGGGGTGGCTGGGGAAGAAGGCATGGATGCACAGCTGTGGTTACTCTGACTAGCACTTGAGCTGGAGCGGGTGGGAGAAGCTGCCCGGGATGATGGTTTGGATCTTCGACCCCGCGATCGGAAAGGGGTCATTCCCTGGGATGCCCCTTCTGGTAGGATGAATTTCTCTCTAAGCTCGATGTTAGTTCTCCCTCGTGCTAAAAAGGGAATGGACATTTGTATGTCAGGTAATCTTACAAGTTTATCTTGGATGAACATGCAGCTGCCTAACCTCATGGTAACAGTAATCTATGTTACAGGCTTTACACCATTTGTGAAGTCCTTACATTCAGAGTCATTCATAACTTATTGGCTTTGTCATGGTTCTGACCCGCAGCAGACACACTGCCCAAGAAGATCCTAGCTTGCTATAATAAGCAAGTCTTTGTGATCAGAGGGCCATGCTCTGCTGGCATGGTCTTGGTTTGCCACTATCCCCTGGGGTAAGCACACTGTAAGTGCTCAAGGTGAAGCAGATACAGCAGGGCACAAGACTCCAGCAGTAATCACAACTTCTTTGCTCTCTCATAGGACATGTGTACTTTTTACTCAACTTTTGCAGGATATGTGATAATGAGATAGTGAAGAAAAACACATTAGTCTACATCGTCTAGACGCTTCCATTTGAGTTCAGTCATTGACAATCCTAAAGAAAGGGATTCAGGATCTCAGGACAGTAAAAGGATAAAGAAAGAATTATTAAGAAGTAAACATGTAGGGAGAGAGAAAGATCAAGACCATGCACAAAACTTGCCAGTGAGAATTTTTAAAGTCAAAAACTGAAAGCAGTAAGAAGCTGAGGGGCAACTGCAAGTAGGAGACACACATTGGTGGACAAGAATCTGGAACCAGCACTGAAGGCCGAACGGGTGCTTATCCTATGCTTTTCTGGAGTTGTAAGACCAGAATTTAAAAATGTACCGGGTCAGCCTGGATAGAGTGAGACCCTACCTCGAAAAACCAAACAAACAAACAAACAAACAAAACCCCCAGAATTATTTAAAAATGTAGATTCAGGCTGGGCGTGGAGGCACAAGGCTTCAATCCCAGCACTCGGGAGGCAGAGGCAGGAGGATCGCTGTGAGTTCAAGGCCACCTTGAGACCACATAGTGAATTCCAGGTCAGTAGAGTAAGACCCTATCTTAAAAACCAAGAAGTAGATTCAATCGAAGATATCAAGTCTAGCCAATACAAATGTTAAATGCAAAAGACAATTTAAAAGAAATCATTCCTCTGGAACATATCCTTTAATTTGTCACTAAAGATATCTTGCAATAACTTGCTATTTGATTATTCACAACAGACCACTTTTGAATATATTTAGATATACCTAAACAAATATGACTGTCGTGAGGCCTTGAAAAGGGAACCATCATGACAAAATATAAAAAAAATTTTTTTTTGGTTTCTCGAGGTAGGGTCTCACTCTAGCCCAGGCTGAACCTAGAATTCACTCAGGGTGGCCTTGAACTCATGGTGATCCTCCTACCTCTGCCTCCTGAGTGCTGGGACTAAAGGTGTGCGCCACCACGCCTGGTTTATCAATCTTTTTTTTTTTTCTCAACATGTTATGCATTAATGTACCAAAGCACCAGGTTTTACAGACTAACTCAAATGCTAAAACCTCTGTGCTTTACCCCAGGCTCTTCTACCATCCAGATCCTCTGTTCTGCGCCTTGGTTTCCTCATCAGAGGTGATTGGGCTGCTGGTCTCTAAGGACCTAGCTTGGCTGGATCCTTGGTGCACTCAGCTCCCTCCTTAGACGGTGCAGTTTCCTTCCCCTTGAGGACCCAACACATCATGCCCCTCCAGGCTTTCCTTGGCAATTGGTTCTCTACACACCCACTTTTAGACTAGCACTTTTCTGCATCTATATTCAGTAGTTATCTTTCTCAAATCGTTTTCTTCACACTTGGATATCTGAGTAAGAATTCATTAACTGTGGGATCATGACCTACACTTACTTCTCTGCCTGCGTGTGAGGACATTGGTGGCAGCAGCAGGCACACCACTGACACTGATAAAAATCATCTCAACTGAGCATCTGACACTCCAAAAGAACTGAGTTACGACAAACTTTAGATGTGTGGACTCAACTGAGTTCACTTCTAAGTAAACTTTTATTTATTTATTTATTTATTTTGTTTTTTTGAGGTAGGGTCAGGCTGACCTGGAATTCACTATGCAGTATGAACGTGGCCTTGAACTCATGGCGATCTTCCTACTTCTGCCTCCCAAGTGCTGGGATTAAAGGTGTGTGCCCCTATACCCAGCAAAGAATACATTTTTTTTTTTTTTGGTTTTTCGAGGTAGGGTCTCGCTCTAGTCCAGGCTGACCTGGAATTCACTATGTAGTCTCAGGGTGGTCTTGAACTCACGGCAATCCTCCTGCCTCTGCCTCCCGAGTGCTGGGATTAAAGGCGTGCACCACCACGCCCGGCAAGAATACATATATTTTTAACATCCTTATATTTCCTTAGGATAAATCTGGATAAGTGGATAAAAAGTTCAACTAATATATGCCAACTATGTTGACATGCCAGTTTATCTCTAAAATGTTATGCCAAGTCTGCACACTCATGAGTAGTACACAGTATTTACTTCACCCTGGCCAATGCATTGTAGTATTAAGTCTGTGAGTATAAGTTTTACAATAACAGGTCTAAAGATCTGTCTGCTGCTGTAATTTTCATGTGGGAAATTATTTTAACTGCTCTGTTCCTTTTGAAACACTCCCCTGCCCTGGCTTCCTTTATTTGCTTATCCTTCTTACTTCAGAGTTCTTTAAAATTTCAAGTTTAGGGTGGTGGGAGAACATGATCATGGTGTATTATTTATATTTATTGAAGTCCTCAATAAAAAAGTTGAAAAAAACTTCCAAGTTGAAATAAAGAGGGTATAATACAGGGCATTATATTCCCAAACTTCCGACAGTGTCTTTTTTTGGGCAGTGCTGCAGGATGTGCCAAGAGGTTTGGGCAGCCTAGGCAAGTGCTCTGCTGCTACCACAGCCCAGAGGCTTCACTGGGAGAAGCTCTATCCTTGAACCTAAGAAGAGCCACCTGATGGGAACCCATGAAATCCAACTCTTCAGACACCAAACAGGCATCATTTCCTAAAGCCCCCGGTGCTGGCTAGATGAGCCCTGCTGGTAAATATCCAGTTAGTTCTAAGCTATTGTTTAATGGGTACAAGGGTTGTTTCTACAAAATAAGGACAGTTTCATGACTGTGTGGCACAGTGTGAATACACTTAACTACATGTACACTTAAACACAAGACAAATTTTCTGTTATATTCTACCAAAATTTAAAAAATCAGTTTGGCTGAGCGTGGTGGCACATGCTTTTAATGTCAGCACTCAGGAGGCTGAGGTAGGAGGATCTCTGTGAGTTCGTGGCCAGTCTGGACTAAAGTGTGAGTTCCAGGTCAGCCTGGGCTAGAGTGAGATCCTAAAGAAAGAAAGAAATAGCTCTATAAATGAAGATTCCTGGGTCTTCACTTATTTGGGGAAAGTCATGTCTAATGCTCACACACGCACGCACACATGCAGTACTCCGGGTGTAGGAATACACACTGCAGCAGGAGCATTGTTTTTATCTCCACCCAAAGCATGATGATCTCCTTTGCTACAGAGACAGTACCAGGTACCTGTGTAACTAGCAAGTCGGCCTAATGGAAGACTTTTACCTTTTATATTTGGCTAAAGCAATATATGATTTTAGATGATTTATCATCTCCAATAGCTAGGATAAACTGAATTTGTATTAATAATCTGACTGTCCTCAGTATGACAGTTTCTATGGTTCAGAGGCCCAAAGAACACAACAAAAATGAACATGAACTCTACTACAAATAGTACTTTAGAAGCCACAGTAGTGGCTTAAAGTCTGTGCCCCCTGCTCCCACCCTCCACCATGTAGCTCAGGCTGCATCTCTTCATCCTCCACACTTCTCCTCTGGGATTACAGGTACATGCTACTGTACCTGGCAAGTTACCTGACTTGTTTATGTTCATCCTTCCAACTTACTTATTGCCATCCACCCCAGCCCTCAGGTCTTTACCTCCTAAAATTGTCTTTTATGTGATTAGAAGCAATGTATTCCACCCACTGCTAACACTGAAAACTGCTGTGGAATTTTTAACTCCCCAGCCAATAGACAGAAATGATTCAAGTTCCAGGAGGGCAGCCTGGAGAAAGGCAGAGGAAAGTCTTACCTTCTTAGACCAGAAGGATGCTGAAAATGGCTACTAATGGGCCACAGAAAAAAGCTACTAGGGCCTTCCCAAATTTCCTTGGAATTCTGTATTTTAGAGTAAGCTAAGGATAAAGCAAGCAGCATTCTCCTTGGCCAGCAGCATTATGTAATTGTAAATAAAGCAGGCAGCAAATAAACAGGCAACCAAGATGCCACATGCAATATCTCTTGTGCTTAATCATATATGACATACAAGAAAAATAAGACCTTGTTAACAGATTTGGAATATAACAAAATTGTTTTACTGAGATAAGGTAAAAAAAAAAAAAAGATATGAACATTGCTCTCCACTTAAAACAACGAAAGAAGACTAATTTTTTGTATGTGTGTGGTGTGTGCTTGTATGCATGTGTGCTTGTGTGTGCAGGTACACGTGCATATGTCACGTGCATGTAAATCAGGTTGACACTGGCTGAATTCCCCAATTGCTCGCCACCTTACTTAATGAACTCAAGGTTCTCCAATTTGGCTAGTGTAGCCTGCCCTGGCATCCCATTTTTGCCGTCAAGCACTGGGGTTACAAGTGGGCCACCACACCCACCTGGCATTCATGTGGGTGCTGGAGATCCAAACCCCAGCACTCACTCCTGCATGGTAAAGCACTTGATCCACTGAGCCATCTTCCCAGCCACTGAAAGACGTTTAAATCACAGATACTGGTTCATGACTTGATTAAATTCTAAAACTGACTGAACCCTTTCAGAGTTTATGAGAAAATGTATTTTTTAAATTAATTTTAAAAACCACTTCTGATGAAAATTATTACTGTTTTTCATTCTTGTTGGGGTAAAAAAAGAATTTATGTACATACCTGAATTCATGTGAGAAGCGTACCCTTTAGTTCTGTCCAAACTAAGCACTTCAGAAAAGAAGTTATATAACTGGACTGTAAACATTTACTTCTGGATTCATAAATAAGCCTAAATAAGTACATTATACATGCTGGACATTATACATGTCGCAGACAATCTCCACAAGGGGGATGCGAGCCTGAGACACACAGGACAGTGGTCGGAAGCACCTGCTCGAAGACAGGCTAATTTGAACTTGCCTCTGCCATTGACTGACTGGCATCCTGGAAAAGGTGGAGGAAAGGAAATCTTCTGCCCAAGTTTCAGTCACAGAAATTATGGGCCAAAGATCCGAGGCTGTAAAGTACACTTGAGCAAGTTATTTAAAATTTGTATGCTTCAATTTTCTATTTAAGATGGAGATAATAGTGTCTATACCTCATAGGATGGTTATGAGGATGAATGTGTTCTTACTTATCAAGTGCTTATGATACAGTGTGGCACATAATTCTGCATAAGTATTTATTATCTTAATTGGATATATATTATGCCCTATCAACAGTAGTTGGAAAAGCAATGATTTGGCTGTTTCAAGCATTCACCCAGGCAGCAGATATCACAGAGCTGTGTTGTTACAGTTTAGGAAGCAAAGCCATTCTCAAAGGAACAGAGCATGGGGGGGGGAGAGGGACAAAGCATACAGGCCAACCTATGGGAGACTGACTGGAAATCGAAGAGCTGGAATCAGAGCGCTTTATTTTACTCCCGGGATGGTGAACTAGAATAAAAAAATATATAAACACAAAGAACAGAGACAGAGCAGGAGAAGCAGAAACCAGTTAAGAAAGGCAAACTGGCGGACTGTTGGGGAGCCTCCTGTACACCTACATGCAGCTCTGCTAAGAGGAAAACAAGGAATGGTACAGCTGGGATCTGGTGGTGTTCCCTTGCTGCAGTCCTAGCTCCAAGCTGTTCGGATTTAGAGTTGATGGTTTCTTTGCCATTGGGTGGGGCGGGAGAGGTGCCTTTTCACACCTTGCAGGAAGACACTCCAAGACAATATATAGGCAATCATCTGTCTCAGATATGGGGACTGTTGGCAGATGTTAACTTCCCTCCTGATCAAAAATGGTCATTAGTCCTTCCTCGCGTGGGAAAGGCCAATGTTCTGCCCAAATTTCAGTCACAGAAATTATAGGCCAAAAATCTGAGGCTATAAATGACACACCAGGCTTACGCCCAGGCTAGCACAGATGTAACAACCCAAGGAAACATTCTTTTCTTTAGAAACGGTCTCATGTGTCCCAGGATGGCCACAAACATTATAGAGCCACGGTTGCATCACCTTAAACTCCTGATCCTCCTGAGTACTGGGATTACAGGTGTGTGCCATTGTGTCTAGAAGCACTAACAAGATTCTTGATGACTGGCCCTGATAGATCACCTTTTTCAGTTCTCTCTCCCTGGAAGCTGACTTCTAATTTGTACTTATATGGGTGGCACCTGGGCACTTTAGCAACAAAACAGAACAGTTAAGGTCCACCACAAACATTTCCCAGAAGTGATGTGAGCTGACTGCATATCCTTCCATGTAACTCATGCTCAGGATGTTTCCTTACCTCGGCAGGGATCATTTTTTACTAAAAATTCATCCAGGGCCATCCATCCTCCACCAACACGGACCATCACTGTGCTGCGCAGAATACGGACCAGCCGCAACTGCTGAGAATCTCCAAACTAGAACCAAAGGAAATTCAGTTAATAATGAGTACACCTTACAGCAGATCTTACTCCCACCTCAAAACAGACTGTATTCAGATGGAAATGTTAATGTGATAGTTTGGGGATAATTTTAAATTCTCTTTTCCAGTTTTTATATAAGGGTTAGCAAATAGAAAAGCAGAAACATCTCCAATAAAATTACCACTTGATGGGCACACCCCTGCTCCTATTCCTGTACCAAAAGTGGAGAGGGAAAATGAACAAATATTTGCTCATTTTGATTATTTATTGGTACTCCCACACTCTGCTATGATAACCTTTTCTTACAAGAAGTGGTGAGGAGCGCTAACTTCTGAATACAGTGTGCTCAAAAGTTAAATGGAAAATCGTAAATGCTATGTTCAAGCATTAAGACAACTCTGGCAAAGCATCATTATTACAAGCTTAAGAGAAGTTTTTATTTCCTGAGTCCAGTTTTCAGGAGTTCACCCTAAGTATTCTTGGATTGTGATACCATTGGAAGAAAAGATTTCTCCAGCTGGACAAATGATTAGATAGCATTAACATGTAGAAACAGAAACTGTGCTCTTCTAATCATGATTAGAAACAATATTCAATAATCATTCTGGACCTCAGAACCAGCATGAGCTTCTGATATTTTCTTGCCTAATATTCCTACTTCTGAGTTCTATATTAATAACTCTTTTGGAGCTTCCCATTATATAAAAATTGCCCTTTTTCAGGCTGGAGAGATGGCTCAGCGGATAAGGCACTTGGCTCCAGTGCTTGAGGCCCCCAGTTCAATTCCCCAGGAACCACATAAGCCAGACCCACAAGGTGGTGGCCCTGGTGTGCACTCTCTCTCTCTCTTTTTCTCTCTCTCTCTGCTTGAAAATAAATATTTTTTTAAAAATCTAACTCACAAAGAAACAAAACAAATTTTTAAAAAATTTGTCTTTTTCAAAAATGAGGAGGCAACAGAAGGATAGCATATTAAGACTCCAAAACAAACACCAAACATTTGGTTAAAGAAGTGGAATTCCTAAGGTTATTTAAGGAGAATGTTCTTAAGGGCGTGGAGGTGTTTCATCACCTAAGTAAGATTTTTCAAAGTTATAAAGGAGAATCATAACTTTGAAACAAGGAGAAAAATTGAAAATGTAAGAAAGGATGTTTGAGAAAGACACATACTTCGCTCAATAATAACAAACTAGTAGCGATCCTTTGTATTTCTTGGCTGGTCTATCTCAAATGCACTATTTGCATAGACAAGAAGACTGAGAAATATTTTCTCTTCATTTCCCAGCAATTTACTTTGAAAAAAAATAGTCCTACACTATTTGTCTCATACATTTAAAAAAAACTTTCATTTACTTGTGTGCACGTGTGTGTGTATGGATGTGCCAGGGTCTCTTGCCACTGGGAAAGAATTCCAAATGCATGTGTCTGGCTTTACATGGGTGCTGGGAAATTGAACCCACACCAGCAGGCCTTGCAAGCAAGTACCTTTAGCCAGTGAGCCATGTCCCCAGTCCTCACACAGTTTTTACAGTTTTACATAAAGTGACCGCAGTGACAGCAGCTGTGAGGGAAGGTACTGTTTGTTTCCTTGCCTTAAAGGGACCAGGTTTGGGGGAAATTTGCTCTGGATAAGGGAGGAAGGAAAGGGGAATATACTCTGGTGTGTTCTCCAGAGTGAACAATACCCTAGAGTACTTTATTCTAAGAACACTGTATCTTATCGCTTAATACTCCACTGATCATGTTTTATTTCCCTTTTTCCCTTCATTTGCTTGAAATTTTTAATTTGTTTCTTTTCAAATCTGACCAAAGCTCTTGAGGCCAGAGTGATGAGTGGTGGGAGGCCCACAGTAGTTCTAAGACTGGGAACCTATAGAACAGGATTGTGAGAGGCCCAGAATTCAGAACCTCAGTCCTGGGAGCCAGTAACCACTGTTACCTGCTATGATGGGGACCCAGGTTCTTGCTGAGTAATAGTGGCATATAATAGTTAAGTCTCCAGGGGCCTCATATATAAAATGAACTTCATATTTAGAATGACTCATCAGATCTTATCCTGGTCAAAGGAATAGTGGGGACAGGTGTCGTGCCTTTAAAGAGGCCCTAGCAGCTGTAGTCATCAGGAAGTGCGCATGCTGGGTACTCTACCACAGTGATTTTTTTTTTTTAAATTTATATTGGGGATAGAATACAGGAACATGTTAGGCAAGTGCTCTGTCACTGAGCTCCATTAGCAATCTTTTTATTTATTTTTTGGTTTTTCGAGGTAGGGTCTCACTCTAGCCCAGCCTGACCTGAAATTCACTATGTTGTCTCAAGCTGGCCTTGAACTCACAGCAATCCTACTACCTCTGCCTCCTTGGTGCTAGGATTCCAATCTTTTTATTTTTAAGTCTTGAGACAAGATCTTGATGAGTTGCGTAGGCTGGCTTCAAACTTGCAATCCTCAGCCTCCCAAGAAGTTGGGATTATCAGTGTGGGGTACCATACCTGTTTTGCAATGACTTAAAGCCAATTTGATTATTCTTTTAAAAACTATTTATCTCGGGCTGGAGAGATGGCTCAGCAGATAAGGCACTTGCCTCCAGTACCCAAGGCCCCGGGTTCAATTCCCCAGGACCCACATAAGCCAGACCCACAAGGTGGTGGCCCTGGTGTTCTCTCTCTCTATCTATCTATCTCTCTGCTTGAAAAATGAATAAATAAAATTTTAAAAAAATTACTTATCTCTCTGTGTATGTATGGTACGCCAAGGTATCTTGCCACTACAAATGAATGCCTGTTTAGCTTTATGTGGGTGGCTGGGAAATCAACGTGGGCTGGCAGGTTTTGAAAGTGTCTTTGACCTCTGAGCTGTCTCCCTGCTCCCAATGACTATTCTCAAATTTAGATTTTCTAGTCTCTGTTCTCCCATGGGCCCAGAATATTACTGTGTTAGTGATTATCACAGTGCCTGGAAATTAACATTGAATGATTGAGGGTTTCAAATTAACTCTTAGTGTTTGTGATTTCTTATCAGAGACAGAGTTCACTCATGCACCTTCCTTCGACATTTGGAAGCACAGCACCCAAGAACCCTCAGGAAAGATCTGAAAGGTTAGAGTTGCCAAGTGGACTCAAGGCTTCCAGTACTTGTGGGAATCTATTGATCCCATTAGATTTTTTTTTTTTGCCTTTTTCATTTTTATTTCTTTTGTTCCATTAGATGTTGAATGGTTGGCCATAATCAGCAAATTTTAAGCAGTTATGAGTTCCACACACAATTTCTCAGGTACCTTATAAAATATAAGTATAAATAACAATAAATGTTAAGGAAGTACTTGGTATTAATGTACTACCAAGATACTTTAAGGATACATAACAAAATTTATGTTTATTCTGAGATTTCCAGTGTAGAAGGTTTAAGACTAGCTTTTTTTTTTTTTTTTTTTTTTACAAGGAATGGGTTGATACCATAGCCAGCCTCAATTTCCTGATCATTCAATGCAGTGTTTCATCATTAGCCAATCTCATTTTAAATGGCAAATTTCATTTTTTTTGTTTTTTGTTTTTCGAGGTAGGGTCTCACTCTAGTCCAGGCTGACCTGGAATTCACTATGTAGTCTCAGGGTGGCCTTGAACTCATGGTGATCCTCCTACCTCTGCCTCCCGAGTGCTGGGACTAAAGACGTGAGCCACCACGCCCGGCCTTTTTTTTTGTTTGTTTGTTCATTTCTTTTTTGTCATTATTATTATTAAAGGACACTTGTATCCTTTTGCTGCTGAGACAGCTTTGTGAAACTGGCTGTGTCAGCAGATTCTCCACTTGGTAAGACAACCAGATGTGACCCAGGCATGCTTCTGATTATGTCCTCTCCCCACAGCAAAGAACAGGCAATATCAGCTACAAAGCCCATATCCACTTAGAAGGACGTTGCAAGGCACACTGTACCTGATTGCCGAGGAAGAACTATAGATAGTAAATGTAAAGGATGGAGGGAAAAAAAAAGAACATTTTTGTCAAATTAGCACTAACAAACAGAAGTCATATCTTGCTACCAGTCTTCCAAATTCATACAGACCTTCTTACTGAGCATCTGCCATAGGGATGTGACTTTACAAGTTAAACCTGAACTTTTGTTCTTGTTAACTCGTTCCTCTCACTGGCAATTAAAAACAAAACAAAACAACAAAGCCCTAAGAAAACAAGAATACCAAACCCAACGTGCAAGCACAGGATTACGTGGATCTCTGACTAGATGCCCTGGGTTGGACTGAAGGCAGAATCACTTTAATTGTCTCAGCTAATAGCAACAGGGTGGGATATGGTGTACTTTTAAGGACAATTTTTTGTGGCGCTGGGGAGTGAGCCCAGAGCCTTATACATGCTATGCAAACACTCTCCCACTGAGCTACAGCCCTGGCTCCTGAAGCCAGTTTTGAGGAACTCATGGAGCCTGGATTTTCCTGTGTTTCAGTTGAAAACGGCCATCTAAATTCTCTTTGCCAACCAAAGATTTTTCTTAGAACTTTAAGGAACCTTGACAAGCTGTTGAATATAGTTTAGGAGTCCTGTTTTGGGACCCTTCTATACCTCTGATCCTAGCCCCAAAAGAGGCTAAAACACAGTATAGTTGACTGTGTTATGGTTACACCTGATAAGATTTTACAGAGAAAACCACTAAGCCTGGCTCCCTGGTGCACCTGGGCCCCATCTGTAGCCCAGCTCAGAGCAGGCACAGTGTACTCTGGGGCACTATCACAGTTTTCTAGGCCTTCTCTGAGCCTTGGAGCCACTCAGGCTTATGATGACCAGCTCTTTGGGGCGAATCATCAGGCTTTTTTTTTTTTTTTGGTTTTTCGAGGTAAGGTCTCACTCTAGCCCAGGCTGAGCTGGAATTCACTATGTAGTCTCAGGGTGGCCTTGAACTCATGGTGATCCTCCTACCTCTGCCTCCTGAGTGCTGGGATTAAAGGCATGCGCCACCACGCCTGGCTTAAAAAAATTTGAGATGGCATTTTGTTATATAGCCTTGATTGGCTTGGAACTTGCTATTTAGAGCATATTGGCCTTGAACTTGTAGTTCTCTGCCTCTTCCTCCCAAATACTGGGATTATAGGTAAAATACCATGCCCAATGAGGGCTCTGGAATGTTTTGTCAATTATAAACTGCTACATACCTAGGTATGGTAATTTTTCAGATGGGACTATGTAGGACACTCAATAAGCCTAGCCTAATAGTACAAGTGACACTGGCATCTAGGAATGAGGAAAAGACAGCAACGTATTTCCAAACCATGAGTTTTGGGTTTCCTACGGGGGGGAGGGGGGAAGGTGGGATGACCTGGTCTGCTATGTGTCAGGTTACTTTCACCCCCAAAGACCACATATGAGGAAATGACCACTACAAAGGATGGGTGTTTCTCTTCCTTACCCGGTACTTATTCTCTCCAATCTGCTCCACCTGAAACCTTTTTGCACACTTGCACTGAGCCACTTGTCTTGTGACCTGTTGATTGTGAATAACAGCAAAAGAATAAAGGGCAGAACAAGACTTTCCAATTAGAGAAACAAGAAGTTTCTAACATGTAAACAGAAAAGCTATTCATTACTCACTTTTAAGCATTTCAGGCTTGACATATGCATTTATCCAAATTTATACACAATACTTTCAGATAAACACAAAGAAAGCAGATGAAAGAAATTACTAAGTAACTATGTAACACAATCTTTTACTTTAAAATTTCTTTAGAGGAAAGTACTGATGTGTACATATCAAAACCAGATGACTAATTATGAATCGCATTAATTTCTATCTAGAAGACTGAAGTTCCTCAGAAGTCAGTTCTAGGCTTGCTTTACTGCCTCTTCCTTGACAAAGCTTGTCCTCAATGAAGCCTGGGGTCTCTATGTGTGACTCATGAATCTGCTATTTTCAACATGACACAGTTGCTACAAGGCTCTTTCTTACATAATGCATCTGACCCTTTTATGCTTCATTTGAAGCTTACTGGATTCTGAGGAGGACAATCAGGATTGAGGTAAATTGATTCTAAGTAACAATGGTACATCTGAACCAGGAAGTATGCAGTTCCCTGAAAAAGTTCCTTGGTGGACCTCAAAGCACTATAGACATGACTACTGGTATAATCCACTTGACTGGGTGAGAATTTAGCTAGAAACCTGCAGCTTGTTGAAACAACATCCAAACATTGAGCCCAAAACAGAGCTCCAAATAATCATCTCCCCATAGATGAGATGCCCATTTAAATTCAGGACAGTATAAACTTATGGCCAAAGATACACTTGAAATTTCCCATACCTCATCTTCAATTTTATCTGCATCAGTCGTTGGTCGATAGGCATCCTTATTGGGATGGAGAGCAGCCACAAATTCATAGTAGTCGATGTAGCCATCCCCATCCCTGTCAAAAATGTCAGCCACAGCTGTCATCTCTAGCTTGGTGGTAGGGAACTCTGGGTGAAAAGGAACCACAATTTGAAACATTAAGAGGGCTCATTTGGCTGGTTGGTAGTTATCCAAAAGAACTCAAATAAAAAAACCTGTATCTCCATTTTTTAAATAAACTTATTTATTGTTAATAATTAGATATATTGATTTTTTTCTGAAAAGCAGTACTTCTCTATCTTAGAAAACTTAGAAGATACAAAGTTTAAAGATAAAAGAAATAAATAAAAAAAATAACTTCCAATGACTATGATTATGATTTTGTTATTTTTGTTTATTGACTTCCCCCACCTCTTTTTTTTCCCCCCCCAAGGTAGGGTCTCACTCTAGCCCAGGCTGACCTGGAATTCACTATGTAGTCTCAGGGTGTCCTCGAACTCATGGTGATCCTCCTACCTCTGCCTCCCTAGTGCTGGGATTAAAGGCGTACTCCACCACGCCTGGCTCATTGCCCCAACTCTTATGGAATTTAAAAAAGTAGTAGTTCAAGTTTCAGATATAGCAAAAGGTGTAATAGAATACCATAATAATCCATAGTTCATTTTAAAATTTTATTGCCGAGCATTGTGGCACACGGCTTTAATCCCACACTTGGGAGGCAAAGGTAGGAGGATCACCATGAGTTCAAGGCCACTCTGAGACTACATAGTGAATTCCAGGTCAGCCTGGGCTAGAGTGAGACCCTACCTCGAAAAACAAAAACAAACAAAAAAAAAACACAACAAAAAAGATTTAATGTATTTCACAATGGCTGGGTGTTAGAATGTTATTCTGAAATAGTGATTTGTTTTTGGAAAAGTATACTTCCCACAGTCCTATTGACTTTAGAATGATGTTTGAGCTCTTGTGTATGTATGTGTGGCATGAGTGCATGTATGTGCATTCAGGTCAAAGTTGGGTGTTTTCTTCTATCTCCCTCCCTACTTTATTTTCTTAAGACAGAGCCTCTCGCTGAACCCAGAGCTCCCTAATTTGGCTAGAGAAGCTTGCCAGCAAGCCCTGGGGATTCTTCTGCCTTTGCTTCCTAGTGCTGGGATTATAGACATACCCAGCTTTTATGTGGGTGCTTGGTATCCAAACATAGTTTTTCATGCCTATATAGCAAGCACTTTATCCACTGAGCCATCTCCCCAGCCCTGAACTCTTTTTATTCCTAGTGAAAGGAGACTCTTTCTTCCCTAAACCTAACAGAGCACATTCAGGACAGTTGTAATAACTTCTTTCCCTAATACTACAGTTTTGACTTCAGAAGGATTATTTTGCTAGAATATTACAACGCTCCAAAGTACAAGGAATCAGGATGTGACCGATGTTTGGAATAAGAATGACTCACTGGATGCTAAAATGCCATCAATAAACTCCTGCCGTGTTATCTTTCCATCCTGGTCCTTGTCAATGCGCCGGAAGAAATCCATGACTCGAGACTTTTTGTGATTCATCCAACGCATATACTTTTTCCTCCAAACGTCAAAGTCAAAGTTGGCAAATTCCTTCAACTAGACAGAAATCACAGATGTCAATACAACCTACTGTTTTGGGCCTAGAATATACCCAAACTCTCAGGCATTCAGTAAAGCCATGCAGGCCTTCCCAGAGCACCAACAATGTTATCTACACATTGCCTCATTTGTGAAGGCATAGGCTGGCTCTTCCATTTAAAAGCATGGTTATATGAGCTCAGTAAAAAAGACCAGAGGGAGACACAGTAACTGAAAAAAATCATCATGGAAAATACAGAGCACACAGAACAAGAATGGGAGGAGCCAGTTTTGCTTTCCCTTTGGACTTTTCCAAGGATTGCCTCAAAGGGAAAGTCCAAACATTCCTCCCTTATGTTGTTTCCAAGGGCATGATAATCGCACACAAAGAGGCTCATGTTTCCAATCATTGTCCAAGACTGTGATGAGCAAATCTGAGTTCCACATGGGAAGCATTAGGAATGCAACCCTGCACCCAAGCATGTGTCTTTGGATGGCACCAGAGGGTGCAAACTGCCCACCTGATTTCTATATTAAGTAGTTAGCCTTGATGGAAAACAGGCCTGCGCAGTGGGCAGGGGAATTTTCAGCTACTTGGATCATGTTAATAAATCACATTCAGAAAGACTTAACATTGCAGCAGTTTTCCCCAGTCTTTCAAACCCCAAAGTTGGAAGGAATGGGGGGAAAAATCGCAAAGAAGCAAATGTGCTGAAAACTCAACTGACCTAACAATGAAAAAACACAGAACATAGCCAGGCATGGTGGTGCATGCCTTTAATCCCAGCACTCTGGAGGCAGAGGTAGGTGGATCGCTGTGAGTTCGAGGCCAGCCTGAGACTGCATAGTGAATTCCAGGTCAGCCTGGGCTCCAGTGAAACCCTACCTCGAAACAAAACAAAACAAAACAAAACCCACACAGAACACTCACTTCTGGGTACAGCTGTTTTGAATTGCACAAATAAAAGAATGTAAGAGATATTAGATGTTGGTTTTAGAAACTAAAAAGTACAGTACCATATTTTTATACTGGACAATAATATTTCAAGATAGACTTGCTTTTCATGATCGAGGGAAGACTAACAGAGTAGCAAGATCATAATTTTTTTTCTTATTTCATAGTTGTGGTGCAGCATATATATCTTTATATGATGAGCTCATTAATGGTCACTTCTATATAAATTATACATCTGGAGGTGACTACTCAAAAGTTATGCTCATGATATTTGTATGGTCTGGCTGGTTTCTGGCTTTCCACAACCAAATGCCACAGCCTTCCTTATCCTGAGTGATTTTCCTATGAAGGTGCCTTTTCTCACACAGGAAGGAGTGCTGAGCCAGCACAGATCTGATCCTACTTTTGGAAAAGTGAAGGCACATAGGTCACACTAAGAGAGTTGTTTTATTTAACAAAACAAAAGCTACTTAAAGGGCAGCTAAAGGGGGATTACCTCCTCCAGTCTGTCCAAGGCATCATTTAGCTTCCGCTGGCGCTCCAGCGCTAACAGCCACACCTGCTGCCAGCGGGCAGAAAGTTGGTTAATTCGTGGATTTTTTGCTTCAGATTGTGAGAGGATTGGCATGGGAGGAGGTGTGGGCTGACTCAATGGCTTTCCTAAAAGGAGCAAAAACAATCACAAGTTTAGGAATCCTGGCTTTGTCAGTCTGTAGAGAAATAACTGCATGAACTTATATTTTAAAAGTATCAGTTGGTAACTGAGAAAAGAAACATGGGATGTGGCGATATTTTGGTATTGAGTACTAATTCCAAAACTGCTGATCCTACTCCTAGTCAGCTGAGGGCGTTTCTAGTCAATTCTGTCCACCAAAGTGAACTGAGGACATGTCAACTCATGAAACAGCAGTGGACTCTACAGGAGCTGATTTATGCTACAATTAGACTAGTGCAATTCAAATGTAAATACTATCAATGATCAAAGCAATGGAAGGGTCACTGCTAAAGAAAGGCTTCACCACCCTGTAAACTCATGCTAATTCAGGAAAATAAAGAACAGCCCATCATTGTTAGAAAAGAGTTTCAAGTGCCAGACTTGGTGGCGCACGCCTTTAATCCCACCATTTGGGAAGCAGAGATAGGCGGTTCACCATGAGTTCAAGGCCACCCTGAAATTACACAGTGAGTATAGTGAATTCCAGGTCAGACTGAGCTAGAGTGAGACTGACCCAACCTTGAAAAAACAAAAAACAAAACAAAAAAAAGTTTCAAAACTAAACTTTGAGACTGGGGTGACAGCTCAGTCAGTAAAGTGCTTGCTCTGCAAGCTCGAGGGCTGAGGAAGACATTTGACTTTGACTTCTGGCTTCCAAGCATACACACATATGTGCCCATACACACATGAACATGAAAAAGAGAAAAATTTTAAAAAGAAACACACACACACACACACAAACAAACAAACAAAAAAACCCAAGAGATTTTTGTAAATTCATTATGATTTGGAAAATCAAAATATCATTTCTCTGATGGGCATTTGGTAACAGAATAGTAGGCTGCAAGCTTACTGCTACCACTGCGGGATTTCTCGATGAAAGGAGCATGTGTAGGCTCTATATTCTTCCTCTTGTATGTCTTGGTGACCCGGTCCACATCAGGTTGCTTGCGTGTCATCTCCTCCATAAATGACTGTGAAATATAAAAAAATAGGAAAGTTGGGCTGAAGAGATGGCTTACAGGTTAAGGCATTTGCCTGCAATGCAGAACGACTGGAGTTCAATTACCCAGTGCCCATAGGTGTCTAGAGTTCATTTGCAGTGGCTGGAGGCCCTGGTGTACCCATTTTCTCTCTGTCTGCCTCTCTCTCTCTCTCTCAAATAAATAAAAATATTTTTTAAAAAATAGGAAAGTTCAGAATTTTCTTGGTCTAAAATAGAAATAGAAAAATTTTCACTAGGGCTGGAGAGATGGCTCGGCGTTTAAAGCACTTGCCTCCAGTGCCTAAAGCCCCCCGGTTCAATTCACCAGGACCCACAAGGTGGTGGCCGTGGTGCACTCTTTCTCTCTCTCTGCTTGAAATTGAATAAATAAAGTATTTTAAAAAAAAGAAAAAAGAAAACTTTTCACTAACAAAGGCATACCCATGATAGAGTGCCCAAGTGACAGCTGTCTTTGTATAATTTCTCATTTCTTTTTTTGGAAGTAGGATCTTACTTTAGCCCAGGCTGACCTGGAACTCACTCTCTAGTCCCAGGCTGGCCTTGAACTCATAGAGATCCTCCTTCCTCTGCCTCCCGAGTGCTGGGATTAAAGGCATACACCACCATGCCAGGCAATTTCTCATTTCTTCCAAAAAAAAAAAAAAAAAAAGTGTTAAGGGCTGGAGAGATGGCTCAGCAGTTAAGGTGCTTGCCTGGAAAGCCTAAGGCCCCAGGTTTAATTCCAAAGTACCCACATAAAGCCAGATGCACAAAGTAGTACATGTGTTTGGAGTTTGTTTGTAGTGGCTGGAGGCCGTGATGTGTTCATTCTCTCTCTATTTGCCTCCTTCTCTAATAAATAAATAAAATAATTAAAAATATGTTAAGGCTGGGGATATGGCTCAGTGGTTAAAGACACTTGCTTGCAAAGCCTGCTGGCCTAGGTTTGATTCCCCAGTAACCATGTAAAGCCAGGTGCACAAAGCAGTGCATGTACCTGGAGTTCGTTTGCAGTGCCAACAGGCCCTTGTGTTCCCCCCACACATATACATACACACTTGCTTAGCTTACAAATAAATAAAAACATTTATAAAACATTCAAAAAATAAAATAAAATGTTGTTGAACTGGGCTGGGAGTGTAGCTCAGTAGTAAATCCACTGTTTAAAACACACAGAAGGGCCGGGTGTGGTGGCACACGCCTTTAATCCCAGCATTTGGGAGGCAGAGGTAGGAGAATTGCCGTGAGTTCAAGGCCACCCTGAGACTACATAGTGAATTCCAGGTCAGCCTGGACTAGAGCGAGACCCTACCTTGAAAAACCAAAAAAACAAACAAAAACCACGCACACATTAGGAAGGAAAGGAGAGAGAGGGCCGGGCGTGGTGGCGCATGCCTTTAATCCCAGCATTCGGGAGGCAGAGGTAGGAGGATTGCCATGAGTTCGAGGCCACCCTGAGACTACAGAGTGAATTCCAGGTCAGCCTGGGCTACAGCGAGACCCTACCTCAAAAAACCAAAAATAGAGAATTCCAGGTCAGCCTGGACTAGAGTGAGACCCTACCTCAAAAAACCAAAAAAAAAAAAAAAAAAAAAAAGAGAGAGAGAGAGAGAGGGAGGAAGCAGGTACTTGAATAGGCACTAAAGAGCTGAAGGAAGAAAACATGGCCTCTCATGTGAAGGAACTCATAGCTAATTGATGAAAACCAGTAACTCAGCACTAAATGCTATTCAAGTATCAAGGAAGACCTAAAACAATGACCTCAGCCTAAGGTGACAAAGAAAATTTGAAATTTCTTTGAATGCCTGAGGAATTCAAAGAATGGGGAAGGACAATGTTGGTTGTGTACAACCTGGACAGAGCAGGGAAGTCTGACAATGCCTTCCCTTCTACTCACTGGCTGAGCAGACAATATAATTAAAGGGGGGGAGGTCATGAAGTGGGGCTGAAATATTTTTTTCAAAAAAGTGGTAGGGTGGAGTGGCTACAGAGATGGTTCAGCAGTTAACGACAATAGCTTGTAAAGCCTGTTGGCCCCAGTTAGATTCCCCAGTATCCATGTATATCCAGATGCACAAAGTGGCATATGCATGTGGAGTTCCTTTGCAGTGGCAAAAGGCCCTTCTTTCCCTATTTGCAAATAAATAAATAAACATTTTTTAAAAATGAAAAGAAGTGGGGCTGGAGTAAGGCAGAAGATACAGAAAGGCCTGTGTCAGCGTAAGGGTTTAGGATTGAGAGTAATGAGGAATAAATACATGAGGGATTTTGATGTAGGGAAGAAACAGGCTTCAGATGAATCATTCTGCTTTTAGTGCAGAAGGTAGAATGATAGGGAGATAAATTAGGAAACTACTTCAGTAATTGTGGCAAAACATGATGAGGAACAAAACAAAACAACACATGGTGAAGGCCATTCAGGGCAGGAAAGATGGAGCCAAAAAGTATTTTGAAAATATATATTCCCAGTACTTGACAACTAAGGAAGACTGTGTCTCATCAAAATAAGAAAGTAGAATAGACCTAGTGATAGGTTAGATGTCGAAAGTGGAGGAAAGGGGGCCAGGAGAACTGGGCTGAATACTAGGCTATCCATGGTCCCCTGCCACAAAGACTGATCCAGACAGCCCACGGAGGAGGATATCCAGCTGATTGGGGATGGGGAGCGGGGGCATTGGGGAATTGGGGATAACAACTCATTGTTTGCCCACTAAATAATGAAACTCATTATGGACAATAAAAAAATATAAATAAATAAATAAATAAATAAATAAGTGGTGGAAAGGAAGGCGTGCTAGGCCCACCACTAACTTTTGTGCTAGGGGACTGAGTGAATGGGAAAAGAGAGGCAGTTTGGCAGGGAGTAGTGGTGGGATTAGGTAAAGAGTCAACAATAGGGCTAGGAGATGGCTCAGCAGTTAAGGCGCTTGCCTCCAGTGCCTAAGGCCCTGGGTTCAATTCCCCAGGACCCACATAAGCCAGGCCCACAAGGTGGTAACCCTGGTGTGCTCTCTCTCTCTCTCTCTGCTTGAAAATGAATAAATAAAATACTAAAAAAAAGAGTCAACAATAAAATAGGAGTTTTAGTGCTATCTCTAGTTTGCCGTATGTCTGCACTTCAGGAGACAATGGTACTGGAGATGAACAAACTTAGGGAGTACCAATATTAACAAGAGGTTAGATGAAGAGGAACCAGCTAAGATGACAGAGAAGTAATGGTCAGGGAGATCAGAGGAAAGTTGGAAAAACAGAAAAGTCTAAGAAGAGTTTTGAGAAAAGCCAACTATAGCACATATAAAGACAAAGACTGAATATTATCTCAGCAAGTGGGGTATGCCTGTATCCATATCAGTGGTCTGATGGGGTGGGTACAGAGTATAAAGGAGTCTAGGGCCATACCACCCTGATGTACCGATCTCGTCAGAGTATAAAGCCTGGCTAGAAAGGTAACAATGTGGTAACTTGAGAGGAACACAGGGCATGTTTGGGAGCTTTGGAGAACGAGTAAAACAGAAAGGGTGATCTTAAAGACATGGGGGGATGGAATGAAGGCAAAAATGAAAGAGGGCTGGGCTGGCCGTGGTGGCACACACCTTTAATCCCAGCCCTCGGGAGGCAGAGGTAGGAGGATCACCATGAGTTCAAGGCCACCCTGAGACTACATAGTGAATTCCAGGTCAGCCTGGGCTAGAGTGAGACCCTACCTCGAAAAAAATAAAATAAAAAATAAATAAATAAATAAAAACAAAAACAAAAAGCCCACAAATGAACATGGAAGAGAGTGGAAATATAGCTTAGTAATAGAGCTTTTGCTTAACATGCACAAGGCCCTGGATTCAATCCCTAGCAATGGGGAGGGGGGAAAGGGGATAAACCCAAACAAACCAACAAAGAAACTTCAGTACTGGAGGACATCTTATTGTCAGCTGGAGGAACTAACACAAGCCTAGATGAACACACATACCCATGAAAATTGTGAGAAAGAAGTATGCTGTTCCAAGCTAACAAGCCTGTCATATGGGTAACGGCTATGGTCTTATAGTAATATGCAAAATAGCCATGAAGAAAGAAAAGAATTCACAGGCAAAGGGAATGGATTCCATGACCATGAAGAAAGCACCAGTGAGGTTAGGGTACCTGATGTTCCGTGATAAGGGCTTTGACTCTGTCAATGTTCTGAGGGATTGGCTCCTGGTCCCGCTGAATGAGAGTGGTCTCAGCCCACTGGATCCACGCCAGCAGTTCTTCCAGGAGCTCAGCATTAGCCACCAGTTCTGACAGAGCCGCTTCCAGGCGCTGCTGGTGCTGCTTTGCCCATGTCAGGACCTGTGGAGAGAGAAGGAAACCACGGCCTCTTTCAGAAAAGCACATCCCTTTGTACCAAAGCCCCCTTACTGGGTGTACAGTGACTCGCCTCCTCGAAGCGAGCTCGGATGATGGTGATCCAGTGCTTGATGGTTGTGATGCAATCCGGATGACAGACAGCCAGGATGACTTCCCCCATCGACACTGCGGCATTCACATCAACCCGTTTTTCTTCCACCTTTTTCATGAATTCCTACAAGCAAATAAAAACAAAAACTTAAAATGCCCTTGGCATTTTTCTATCCAGTTCTAAAAAATTTGAGAATTGGAGCTGGAGAGATGGCTCAGTGGTTAAGGCACTTGACTCCAGTGCCTAAGGCCCCGGGTTCAATTCCCCAGGACCCACATATGCCAGACCCACAAATTGGTGGCCCTGGTGCTCTCTCTCTCTCTCTCTCTCTCTCTCTCTCTCTCTCTCTCTCTCTGTGTATCTCTCTGCTTCAAAATAAATAAAATATTTTTAAAAAAATTTTGAGAATTGGGCTATAGAGATGGCTCAGTAGTTAAAAGTTGCTTGCTGTCAATGTCTGCCAGCCTGGGTTCAATTCCCCAGCACCCACATAAAGCTGGATGCACAAAATGGCACATGTGTCTGGAGTTCGTTTGCAGGGTCATGATGCTTCGGCACAACTGTACTCACTCATTTGAATGAATAAAAATATTGTAAAAATGACTAAAACAAAGATGTGGGAAGGTAACAGGTGTAATATGACAAGAAGGATTAGGACACAGGTAGGCGCCCTTATTCCCCCTGCCCATTCCTAGTCTTTTTATTTTTGTTTTTTGAGGTAGGGTCTCTCTCTAGCCCAGGCTGACCTGGAATTCACTCTGTAGTCCCAGGCTGGCCTTGAACTGGCAATCATCTACCTCTGCCTCCCGAATGCTGGGATTAAAGGTGTGCACCACCACACATGGTTGCCCATTCCTATTCTTGTTCCCTCCATCCCTCCACCCCTGCTTCTTGTTAAATCTTTTTAAAATTTATTTGCATACTTTAAAACATATTTGACAGGCTGGAGACATGGCTCAGCGGTTAAGGCGCTTGCCTACAAAGCCTAAGGACCCTGGCTTGATTCCCAGGACCCATGTACAGCCAGATACACAAAGTGGCGCATGCATCTGGAGTTCATTTGCAGTGGCAAGAAACCCTGGCATACACAGAAGCACCTACACACATGCAAATAAATATATAAACATTTTGATGTTACACTCAGGCTAGAGTGAGAACCTGCCTCAAAAAAATTCAAGTCACTTTCCCTCTCATCCATGCTAAGTGAACAACCTGGCACATTCTGGTTTTCCTTGTTTTCATAGAGGGCCTGAGATTTCCAAGCAAATGCTGTTTTCCTTTGGGATGGGGCAACTCTATCACCATGGGTAGCACAGATCACACAACTCTGGGGCTGGATTACCTTATGGGTGTCAATGAGAGACTGTAGCGACTCTGTGTCATCAGGAAGTGCCCCCCTAAAGCGAAGCGTTTGCTCTGCTTCAGAAAGCCACTCCAACAGCATGTGGACTGTGTCCCGAAACTCTTCTGCCTGAAACAAACAAGCACAAAAGATGTTATATCCTTGTGTGGCTGAGGTCATGGACACTAGGGCATGCCAGTGGAAGGGTCCAGGACCAAACCATCAAGGGCACTTGAAATCCCTGTCAAAGTTCCACAAAGGCCATCTTAGTATGTAGATATTTGAAAACCAAATGAATTTATTATACAGACATCTGGCGAAAGTCCTACATAGCATTCAAACTAGCAACTTCAACCTTATATCCATTCTAAAACTAGCTGGACCCAGCGGTCCTGATAAAGAAACTAAAATTCACCTGTTCAGATTCCCTTCCATGGGTTACCCAGCAAATCTCTTACCTATTTTACTTATTTATTTATTTATTTATCTGATTGATGATTGATTGATTGATTGAGGTAGGGTCTCGCTCTAGCCCAGGGTGACTGGAATTCAGTATGTAGTATCAGGGTGGCCTTGAACTCATGGGGATCCTCCTACCTCTTCCTCTAGAGTGCTGGGATTAAAGGTGTGCGCCACCATGCCCGACTCTTACCTGCTTTAAGGCCTGCTCAAGTCGGCTTTGCTTGGAAACAGACAGTTTGCACACAGTGTCCCAGCGGGTGCTCAGCTCCTGGAGCTGCCCTTTCACCCACGTGGTGTCATCTCGACTATTTTCAATCAGTTCTCTGCCTGACCGCTTCAGGACTTGAACAGTACCAGTTCGCTTGCCCAGTTCCTTCTGGAAAACCTAGAAATGAAGACAGGAGAAACAGTTTGTCTGATAAGTGTTCTGATCCTAGAGACCACAGAGAAAGCGAACATTTCCTTGGGAGGTTCTCTTCATGTGTCTTTTTAGGCATGGAGGAAGGTAGGATGATACGTCAGAGAGAACAAGCAGGTGACGTGTTGTGGATGTGTACTGCCCTTTTCCTAAGTGCCTCTCTCTCCCCCTTAATGTTTACCATGCTGAATTCTATACGAAAGCTGGTCCATAATGAGCTTCAATTTTCCTTCAAAAAAAAAAGAAAAAAGAAAAGAAAATACACACCAACAACAAATCAAGCAAAAGATGTGGCCCTAATGTCAGCTCAGGCATTTATGACATATGTGACTTTGGAAAAGGTGTGAGTAACTTGAGTTTTAGCTTTACAGCCTGTGAAATTAGTAATTAAACTAGTATTTCCAGAATTATGGGGAGAGATAAGAACACATCTAGGGCTAGCTTGATGGCTTAGCAGTTAAAGGCACTGAAAAAGCCTGGCAGCCCAGGTTCAAATCTCCAGCACCCATGTAAAACCAGATGCACAAAGTGACGCATGCATCTGGAAGTCCTTCGCAGTGGCAGGAGGCCCTGACCAAATTCCCTTCTCCCTCTCTCATTCTCAATGGTTGCAAATAAATTTTTAAAAAATAATTTTTAGGAGCCCATCTGTAATACATGAACGTGATATAATTTCAAGATGAAGTTAAATGTTTTGTGGTGAGGACAGTATGGAGTTCAACTTAACAAGTGTAGTTATACTAAATAGTGGTGTGCATGATGTTAAGCTTATTAATTTCCAAATTGGTTAAAAAAAAAAACCTCCCATTTCTATTTTAGCTGTTAGTGAAAACAGTCTCCTGAATTTAAATTTGACTTGCAACTCAATCAAGAGATAAACAGGGAGATAACACTGCCAAATCTAAACCAAACCAATTTTGGTAAATTCTTTTTGACTGATGCAGAATTGCAGCAAAAGTTTGTTTAAATACAGAAAACAGAAGATGCTTCTCCACAGACACAGGCTGCCAGGTTCTCCTTGTTCTCTAGGTGGCTAACTCAGAGCAGCAGGTGCACAGGGAGATAAGATCCTATGGCTTTGCTTTCCATGAAGCTCCATCTCCCCCCTCACCTTATGAGCATCCATGAGGTTCATGACAAGGTCGAGGTCCCCATGCACTGGCTGGTCCTCAGCTAGTTGTGGCTCTACCTTGTATAGCCAGTCAACCAAGGCCTGTAAAGCATCCATGAACTGGCCAGAAAACAGAAGGGCTTCCTCCAACTTGTGCTGCCTGAGAAAACATAAAACACCACTTTTTATGAATGGCTCACAACTCTGAGAGTTGGAAAGGAATACAGCTTGAACTCTATAAAGAGAATGACTTCCATGTTACAACAGTTAGAAATAGAGTGAAAAGTGATAAGAGAGATTCCCAGACATTTAAAATGGATTCAAGTGTGGAGCAGGGACAGATGCAAATGCACTATAGGCATCTTATCCTCTAACAACAAGGGATACAATCTAACAAACCAAGGTCTGTGCTAATTAATTACATTATAGCACTGCAAGCACAGAATCACAGTTTGAGAAATGAACTAGTCCCACACTAGTTGTGTGACACTGGGTCATTTCTGCTTCTCTGAATTCTAGTCAGTTCATCAAAAACACAGTGGGCAGGCTGCAAGTGGTGGTTGGTACACACCTTTAATTCCCAGCACTTGAGAGGCAGAGGATCACTATGAGGTCAAGGCCACCCTGAGACTACAGAGTGAATTCCAGGTCAGCCTGGGCTAGAGCGATATCCTACTTTGAAAAACAAAATAAAACAAAAACAACACCACAGTGGGCGTATCAAAAGCAGAATGAGTATGAACGGATAACAGTTCATTTAGAAGCAAACTGCATAAGTTCAAACCCTAGTTCTGCCAGTTAGTAACCTTGGGGAAGCTCACAAACCTCTCTGTAATCATTTCTTCATCTGTACAATGAGGATCACTATCAGGCACTGTTCAGCACATATTTAATAAAGACCTGGGATTATGATTGATTGCAGGCACTGTGCAAGACACACACTGAATACAGAAAATGGTATTATTACAAAGTGGTGATTTACAAGTATTTAAGACTTACTAATCTGAAACTTTATTTTTATTTTTATTTTATTTTTGGTTTCTCGAGGTAGGGTCTCGCTCTAGTCCAGGCTGACCTGGAATTCACTATGTAGTCTCAGGGTGGCCTTGAACTCACCGAGATCCTCCTACCTCTGCCTCCCGAGTGCTGGGATTAAAGGCGTGCGCCACCACACCAGGCTGAAACTTTATTTTTGAGGAAGAGTCTTACTCTAGCCCAGGCTGGCCTTGAATTCACTCTAGCAATCCACCTACCTCAGCATCCTTAATGTGAAATTATAGAAATGAACCAACATGCCATGCCAGGCTTCTATTTTTTTTTTTTTTTTTTTTGAGACAGGGTCTCATATAGTAGTTCAGTCTAGCCAGGAACTCACTATATAGCCCAAGTGATCCTTGAACTCAAGGCCATTTTTCTGCCTCAGCCTTCAAAGTGCTGGGGATTACAGGCATGAACCTCTACTCACTAATCTGCTAATAGTGGCTGGATTTTATGGACCTTTCCTTGCTATGCAGCAAGGTTAAAGTCCAAAACAAGAATTTTATATAATTTTCTTAACTTTTTGAATTAAAAAATCTCTTGCTGATACATTAGATTTATTACCATTTGAATTTAGTGACACTCATGCTCACCGTTCCACAGACTTGCCACAGACAGTATCCCATTTGTCTCTGACTTCTCCCAATAAGTTGTCAAGTTTCTGCGTATCGTCAGCAAGCAAAGTCTTCTCCTTTAGTGCTCTGCCAGTTCTGATCGTGGTATCATAGACGGGCTGCTTGCCACCAAGAGTTTTTTGAAATTCCTGTTTCCAGAAAGAAAAGACAAAAGACACATTAAACTTGAGAAGATGAGGCTGTAGAGGTGGCTCATTAGTTAAGGTGCTGACCTGAAAAGCCTAACAACCCAGGTTCAATTCCCTAGTACCCACATAAAGCCAGATATACAAAATGGTACATGCATCTGGAGTTCATTTACAGCAGCTAGAAGCCCTGGTGTGCCCATTCTCAGTCTCTCTCTCTCTCGATTTGGAATAATTTTTTTGTTTTAGGTTATAAACCAAATATAGTGCAATAAAACTTTATTGAACTACCACTAACAATAGCTTAGCCTAAGAAATTATAATTTTTTGTTTATGCCACATATAGCATGACAATTTCTGAAGTCCTATAGTTCTGGTTAGTTACTCCCATAACCAGTTTGCTTAAATTGCTATTTAGAAGGAAATGCCATAGTGCCAAGATATAAAATGGGAACTGGAGAGATGGTTCAGTGGTTCCTGTGCAAACATGAGGGCCCGAGGAAGCCTGACAGGCAGCCCAGAACCTACATAAACAACTGGGTGTGGCCACGTGCAACTGTAACCCTAGTGGAACAAGACATCTGATGCTCTGCTCTAACCACTGCAGGTGAGTGTGTCAATAATGAGTGTCACAATAAAGAAAAGATACAAAATGCAACACCGGGGTTGGCTGTAAAGCTCAGCAGCAAAGTGCTTGCCTAGCATGTCTGAGGTTCTAGGTTCAATATTCAGCAATGCAAAAATAAATAAATAAAAATAAATTAACCCTGGTTAATCATCTTGCCTCCTCCCCAAACCCTATGTAGCTTAGGTTGCCCTGGAACTCTCAGTCCTCCTACCCTTGGGATGCTGAGATTATAGGCATATGCCACCCTGCCAAGCTTTCATCATCTTGATTTTTTAACATTAATCAATTGTCTTTTGTTTTTAACTAGCTCTGATTTATATTTTTAGCAAGCTACAAGCTTTAGTGAATACCAAGCTCAGAACCTAAGAACAAGCAACTGATTTACCTTATGTTTAGAAAGCTGAAGTTTGATCTTATCTGGGTCATTGGATATCTCCAGTTCTGAGTCCAGATGACCCTCTGCATCCTCTAGCCAGTCAATCAATTTTTTCCAAGCTTCATGGAACTAAAATAAATAAGAAATAAGTTGCAGCAGGAATAAAAGTGCAAAACTTGTTTATGATAATTGTTTCAGAAATTCAAAACCCAAGGCAGTTTACAAAGTTGTTTGAAATCTTACTTGTTTTGCCCTCTTCCTGGCATCATCTAGTGATCGCCCTCTTTCAATAGATCGCTGGACAACCTTCTCCCAGCGAGACTGAACGCTAACCAACAAATTCTTGATCAAGACGACATCCTGTTTTTGGCTAAGGAACTTTAACTGATTCCCGGTTTGATCCAGCTCGATGATCTGGTCTCGATGGGCATTAACTTCATTAGCAAAAACCTGAGGGGAACAATATTGCTCTTTTTAAACTTAAGGGAAAGGAAACTCCTTCCTTTTGAATGAACCCTTTA
>PVHP010012573.1:0-42663 GCA_004024765.1 Zapus hudsonius
TCAGAAGACAGTTAGGTTAACCACCACTGCTGGAAACAGGAGAGTCCAAGAAGGGTAAGAGCTAAAGACAGGAAAGCCCAAATTCTGTGTGCTAATTCTGCTCAACCATGAACAATGTGGGTGGGGGGAGAGGAAAGGGGGACTTCCTACAGCCCAGCCAAAACTTGCACAGTGACTGCGGCTCAAAGATTTTACAGTTGAGCCAGTCAACTTCACTTCTTTAAATAGCAGGTAAGCAGACAAGCCTCGATGATCTTCAGAGAAATTAACTAGAGAATTCAGAGCCCTCACAGAAGAGCATCTGCCATACCTGGAGCACCTGTCATCATACTGACACAAGGAAACCTACGCAGATCTCCCCCAGCTCTTGCTTTGTACACTCAGTCCATTCACAGGATCTGGCAGCTCCATATCATCCCTTCTGCTTGACCTTTCCAGTGCCCGTCTTGTCCCCACCTACCTCCTCTGACCTGGATTGCTCCCCAGTGTTCTCCACTGGTGTTCTCATGTCTGCCCTTGTTCCATGCACAGCAGCCAGAGACATCTCTTTCCTGTGGCAAAGCCCACAGGCCTGACCTGACCTGTTCTTAGGGTCTGGCCTCCTGCCCACAGCCTTCCTCATCACCCATTATTCTATTCTCACCAGTTGCTGTCTGCTCCTTTAGCGGATCACCTCCTTGGCACTGACCCTTCAGTCTGATCCTTATGGTTTAGGTTTCAGCCACATATCACCTCCTCAGATAGCTTTCTTGACCCTCCTACTTCCCATGTGAGTCCGAGTCACTAACACAGTCCTTTTTGTTAGGTTTCTAAAGGATGGAGTCATTGCTTGTCTGATGTTAACTTTTGGACAACTTTCATACATATAGACAAAATACCATGATCACAGTGACCCACTACCCTCCCTTCTCAATCCCCTTCCACTGAACCCCTGCTTTCTAACTAGACTCTCTTCTGTTTTGATGCCATCATTTTTTTCCTCCTATTATGCAGGTCTTGTGTAGGTAGGGTCAGGCACTGTGAGGTCATGAATACCACAGCCCCTTTGTGTCTGGAAGACAAGATTGCAAAGCACTCCTCCCCTTCCTTTGGCTCTTATGTTATTTCCACTACCTCTTCCTCAGTGGTCCTTAAGTATTGGAAGGTGTGATAGAGATGTCTCAGTGCTGCCCACACACACCACTGTCATTTCTTCTCAGAACTTTGGTGAATTTTGAGTCACCACACTGGTCACTGCCATCTGAAAAGAGAATGCTATTCTCAGCAAAAGTGAGAATAACATTAATATATGGACTTAACTATAAGTATTTAGAGGGCAATTTGGTGGGCATAATCTATCCATTTAGCCAGACAACAGCAGTAGTCCCCCCCCTCGCCCCAACCAGGGTTTATGACCTCCTAAGCCATAGGCTTTTCACTTGATTTTCAATACCAGGCAGGAATTCTCTCTCATTGAGCAGGCTTCAAGTCCAATCAAGAAGCAGTTGTTTTCCCTCACAACAGACATGCCACCATTGCACCAGTTAGTAGATTTGACCTACCTGGCCTGCCATAAAGCTTTCAGGGTCCACTGTTGGTTAAGACCATTGATAACTTTTCTCCCCCAATGGGTTGCATAGATCTTTCCAGCATCATGACAGCTAGTCAACAGGGAGGGGGCTTCCAGCTCAGCTCCAGCTTGATTTCTCAGATTTCTCCAGCCCAACTATGTGGAGGCTTCCGCAACAGGGTCTTACCATCTAGTTCTGGTGGGCTACCAAGAGCCTTGGCGATGGCCTGTCATGTTTTGGGGGTATCAGGGGCCTCTCTGACCAACAACTCACTGAAAGATATCCCACCTCTGCCACTAAAGTTTTCTAGTAACAATCTATGGCTTCTGGGCACAACATTATCCACATCCATAAGATAATTCTGCCCTAATTCACTCTATCTCTCTCTTTTTAACAAATATGTTATTAGCTATAGAAGTAAGTTTCCATGTGGCTTAATCATAACATCTTAAATTTTGATTAATCATCCTCCCGCCCTCTTTTTTATTCCACCCCCTCCCCTGACTTCACTTGGACCACCACACCTCTGTATTCTGCCCCTCTACCTATGTATCTGCTATACTTTCCCCTTAAGCCCTCCCCCTCCGCCCTCTCTCAGAGTCCATTTCCAGCTTACTGGCCTCTACTACTGACTTTTACTCCAAGTCAATACTTGCTTGTCTGTTGTTCCCTGTCTTCCCAGCTAGAGTTTAGCCCCATGGAGGAAGAGAGTCGGCCCAATTTGCATACTGCTCTCTGCAGTGTCTGGAATAGTACCAACTACACAGCCACCTACAACAACAACCATTATATTATGACCACAGTTATCATGAGGGAAGGATAATATGTCTATTTTGCCACACCTGGGGCTTCAGGATGTCTAGGAAAAGTGGACTTGGAAGGCTGGGGGTGAGTCAAAAACCTGAGGCTGAACCAGCTGTGGCTGAAAGCTCCACTTCCAAGATGGTTCCTCACTTATGTGCCTGTGGCTTGAGCTGGGGTGGTCGGGAGGCTGATTGAACTGGGAGGCTGGTGGTCTCCCAGTCTGACCACTGCAGGGTCACCAGATCCCTGACACTGTGGCTTTGTCTGACCATGGGCTAGGCTAATCTGTGCAGCCTTTGTCGCAAAGCAAAATTTCTACTCTATTTTGGTAATCAAAGTAGTGGCAGAGGAATGTAAAAAAAATTGAGGTTCCAGGCTCATGGAACCATGTGAAAGAGGGGGCAGGAAGAATGTAAGGACTGGAGAGTTGGCTTGGAGGTTAAGATGCTTGCCTGCAAAGCCTAAGGACTCAGATCCAATTCCCCAGCATCCACATAAAGCCAGATACATAAAGCACAAAATGGTGCATGCATCTGGAATACGTTTGCAGTGGCTGAAGGGCCTGCCTGGTGTGCCTATTCTCTCTGTATGTCTCTCTTCTCTTTATCTCTCTCTGCTTGCAAATACATAAATAAAAGTATTTTTTAAAAAGAATGTAAGCGCCAGAGAGTGGGGAGGAATGTTGTGGAATGCCATCACTCAGGCACGACACAGTGGTTGCATTCAGGACATCATAGTGAGTGGTTGGGGCCATCAACATTCTGTCATGGCTATTGGAGGAGGACGTGAGACCCTCATTGCTTGCTGAGGAGTTATAGGCAGTTAGTGGTGGCTGGGGCAGTGGGAGAAATTTTCTGCAGCATTATAAGCACTAGTAAGACCCACATGCTCTGGTAAATAATCCTCTACCTGGGTCTATGTGCGCAATCCTAATTAAACACTGTGGCCACATTCAAGAAAAAGCAAGACACTAAAATAGAAGAAGGACTAATTGGGAAAAATAAGGGATTCAGTTGAAGGGGTTATGAGGAAGGGGATTGTCATGGTTTGATCCAGGTGTCCCCTACAAACAAGTGAATGTGTTCTGATTGATCGATCCTCAGCTGATGGAAGTTTGGATTTTACAACCTCAATGGAGCTGTGTTGTTGGGGGCGGGCTTATGGGAGTTATAAGCCAGGATCCCCTTGACAGTGTTTGACACACCTTCCTGCCACTGTTTCCAGTGCTGTGGCGGAGGTGATGTCCACCCCTCTGCTCATGCCATCGTCTTCCCTGCCAGGATGGAGTCTCCCCTTGAGTCCGTAAGCCAAATAAACCCATTCCTCCACAAGCCGCTTTTGTTTGGGTTCTTTCTGCGCAGCAACTAGAGTGCTGACTACAACAGGGATGAAGAAAAGGTAATAGGAGGGACATATGATCAAAAGACAATATATACACATATAAAAGTTGTCAATGACAATAAAGTTTACAAAAAGAATTTGGGCCCGAGGAGATGGCTCAGTGGTTAAAGGTACTTGCTTGCAAATCCTGCCTTCCTGTGTTCAATTCCCAAGCCACCCACATAAAGCCAGAGAGGCATTTGATTGTAGTAGCAAGAGACCCTGTTACACTCCCCTTACACACATATGTGCAAATAAATAAGTCATAATAAAAAGAATTTGTCATTGCTTAAGAAAAACGTCTGGGGTTGGAAATGTAGCTCTAGAATGTCTTCTTAGTATGTGAAAATTCTCGAGTTCCATCTGCTCCACTGTAGGGAAAAAATCTGTAATAGTTCTCAACAAATATTTATTGAATGAATGAATGAAACTGTGTGTTAGTATTAGGCTATCCCTAGATCCCAACTAGCAGAATCACAGCCAATACTGAGGAATTCCTATGAAGCATGTGGTGGCTTCTCCCCAAACCACCAACCTGTGTAGCGCAGCCTAGGACAGGGTGTGGTGTGGCTCTGTGGAGCCTAGCAACTGGGTAGCATTATCCGCGGGCACATGTGACTTTATGCCACTGCCTTTGAAGTGAGAAGCTGAAAGACAGGGATCTGGCCCAGTCCCTCACCTCTAAGGGCAGTTTGAAACCATCATGTGAACCCAGAGGAGTCTGAAATCAGATCAAGCGTGAACACACCCTTTGTAAAGAGGTGCAAAGCTCTCAAGAGTAGATGACTGGAGAAGGAGGGAGGAAAGGAGGAAGAGAGAGAAAGAGAGAGAGGACATCAGAGTTGAGTGGAAGACAGTGTGGACACATAGTCACACATGACACATGCTTTTATATTTTACTTGTTTATTAACAAGGAGAGAGAGAGAGAGAGAGAGAGAGAGAGAGAGAGAGAGAGAGAGAGAGAGAGAAAGTGGGCATGGGCATGGACACACCAGGGCATCTAGCTACTACAAATAAACTCCAGATGCATGTGCCACTTTGTGGGCCGAGCTTTACATGAATACTGGGGAATTGAACCTGGGCTGTTAGGCATTGTAGGCAAGCTCCTTAACTGCTGAGCCATCTCTCCAGCCCTTCCTCACCCCTCTCATGCTTTTAAATACTAATGACATGAGAGGCATTGCAATGGCTTCTGAGATCTTCAGCCTGGCACCTGCTGAGCTCCCCAGTGAGGCTGCTTGTTGTCCTGGAGTCCTATAGCTTCTGGTTCCTGTCCTTCCCAGTCCTTTGAAATTTGGAAACAAGGATGTGACTGGTGACCTTCGGGAAGGTCTCTTGGGTGTATCTCTTGCAGAACCATATGGAAGCATGTTCTCAAGGGAGACTTCATGAACCCCATTTGCCCATGGATAACCCATCCACTAATACACTTGTTGGCTTCCTCTCCTTCCTATCTCAGTCCTCTGACCCCTCCTTGTATTTCCTGGAAGAGACTCAAAGAAAGGACACATCTGAAGGTCTGGTTTGATAGAAACTCACACTACCACACGGAGAAGCAGCTGGCGTCATGCCAAAGGAAGCAGAGACTATTGTTGAGGGGCACTGGAGCACCCTCAGAGGCAGAGCTGGCACTCCGTCTGTGTCCATGTTCCCTCCCTTCAATTTTTCAAGAGTTACTAAAAAACTAGATTTTTCATGCAATGTCCCTGTGATGGTTAGGTTTTGTTGTCAACTTGTTCTTTTTAATTATCTTGGGTGGGTCTCTGAGGATGTTTATAGGAAGGCAGCCTCAGTAGGGCGCAGGATGTAAGGAAGCTCAGGGGAGCTAGAAACAAACTGTCCTTCCTCTGCAGGCAATGCAAGAGGGAAATTCCTGAGATAGTGAGTCAGCAAATCTGGATAGGATTGCAAGACCCAGCCCAAAAGTCTGTTTAAAGGGGGAAAAAAATCTCCTCTCAGGCTGGAGAGATGGTTCATCAGTTAAGGCACTTGCCTTCAGTGTCTAAGGCCCTGGTTCAATTCCCCAGTACCCACATAAGCCAGATCCACAAGGTGGTGGCCCTGGTGCTCTCTCTGTCTCTCTCTCTCTGTATCTCTCTGCTTGAAAATGAATAAATAAATAAACCACAAGTCTTGTATTAAAAAAAAAAATCTCCTCTCCCCTTGCTGTTTGCTGGTGTATACTGATGGTGATATGTTTTTCTGTCTCTGCTTGGACCCATGAAAAGAGACTGAGACCAGCCTCTTTCACCATTATGTGAAACTTCCCTTGAATCTGTAGCTTCAATAAAGTCTTTCCTCCCGTAAACTGTATCTGGTTTGGAGATTCATCCCAGCAGCGTGTGGCCGGCTGACAGTGACAGTCCACCAACTTTTAAAACTATTTTTATTTCTTTATTTTCAAGGAGGGAGAGAGAGAGAGAGAGAGAGAGAGAGAGAGAGAGAGAGAGAGAGAGAGAGAGAGAGAGAGAGAGAGAGAGAGAATTGACACACTAGGGCCTCCAGCCACTGCAAAAGAAGTCCAGATATATGTGCACCAGTTTGTGTATCTGGCTCTATGCAGGTACTGGGGAATGGAACCTGGGTCTTTAGGCTTTGCAGGCAAGCACCTTAACTGCTTGAGCCATCTCAGCCCTCCCCCCAAATTAAAAAATTTTTTTTTAAATTTATTTATTTGCAAGGAGAGAGAATGGGTGTACCAGGGTCTCCTGTTGCTACAAAAGAACTCCAGACACATGTGCCTCTCTGTGCATCTGGCTTCACGTGGGAACTGGGGAATCAAATCCAGGCTGTCAGGCTTTGCAAGCAAGCACCTTAACCGCTGAGCAATCTCCCTAGTCCCTGTCCCAACTTTTTATTGCTTCAAATAAATTAGAAAAAAATACTGCATGACAGGTCACAAATTATGTTAGGTGAGATAAAGAAACATGTGAACAGGGAACCCAGGGGTCTCAGGCTAGTTTTGGCCAGTGGAGGGCAGAGGAAGCTATCTGCAAAGCATGGCCCCTGCGTGAGGCCTTGAAGAGACAGGGAAGAGGGCCATGGAGGAAGGGGATATTGGCAGAGGAAGGGGAAGTGGGTGAGCAGGGTGTGGCACATAAAGAGGGAGACTTGAGTGTTGGGACTGGGGTCACCAGGACTGATGGCATCATCAGCTCTTTTGTCTCCAGCAAGTGGGCCCCTCAGACACTGTCGTGGCTTCATCCCTAATTCTAGGCCCTGGGAAGCCCCTCTCCAGGCCAAGTCTTCAGAGATTTATTACAATCCCAATATGAATGCCTGCTTCATTTCTTATAGCCACACATCAAGATTTTTTAGATGAAGATAATATTCCTTAATGCAAATTAAAACTGTAAAGGGGTTGGAGAGATGGCTCAGTGGTTAAGATGCTTGCCTGCTAAACCTAATGACCCAGGTTCGATTCTCCAGCACTCACGTGAAGCCAGATGCACAAAGTGTTGTATGCATCTGGAGTTCATTTGCAGTGGCTAGAGACTCTCCCTCCCCCTCTCTCTAGGTCACTCTCTGCTTACAAATAAACAAAAAAAAATTAACTGAAAAGTATGCCATTATGCTTCTTCCAACTGAATCAAATGAAAGAGACTGATCTACCAAGCACTGATGAGGCCATAGAAACCCTGAAAGGTTCATCTGTGGCCGTTGGGAGTACAAACTGGTATCATCATATTGTAAAATTGTCTGGTAGTATCTAGTGAAGCTGACCCCACATTCAATAATTCCACTCCAAATATCTCCAAAAGAAATGAATGCATATACTCACCCAAAGAAATATATGAGAATGTTCTGAGCAGCACTATTTGTAATCTCCACTAAGTAAATTAATTTATTCCCATAGTGGAATACTCCATAGCTATGACAAAATATGAATTATTGCTGCATGTGATAGCATGAATTAATCTCATAAATATACCATTGAAAGAAGAGAAGCATAGAAGTGTATATATTACAAATTTGTAGTTCAGGCTGAACAATCCCCACTGCTGGATGCCAGCAGAGTAGAATTGTGGGAAGGTGGACTTGTCTCAGAAGGGGGTGGGGCTCTAAGTGGCCAGAAATATTCTGTTGATCTGGGTGATGGTTACATGGGTCTGACATGGGTGAGCTATATGGTGGTTACCTGGGGGGGGGTGTTCATTTCTGGAAACCCATCAAGCTGTTCACTGAGGTTTTGTGTGCCTTTTTAAAAGAATATTTCATTTCTTTCTTTATTAATGTTTTTATTTGCATGTAGAGAGATAGAACTAGAGAGACAGAAGGAGTGCACCAAGGCCTCTAGTGGGTGCAAGCAAACTCCAGATGCATACACCACTTTGTGGGTACACTTTATGTGGGTACTGGGGAATCAAACCAGAGTTAATTAGGCTTTGCAGTCAAGTGCCTTAACCATTGAGCCATTTCTCCAGCCCATTATGTATCAAGAGATTTTTATAAAGACCATAATCCATAACTCCCTCACCTCCATGCATCTTCAGAAGACTTTCAGAGAAAAATCTTGGGCTTTAGCAGCTGTTCCCAAGGAGGAGATTCCAGAATGTTCCCAGCCAATAGCGAGTGGCTGGGTCACCTAGGGGCCTGGGTCAGCGCCATGCTTATGGCTACTGCTTCCGGAAGGAAACCTGGATAAGCCCATGACTTGGACCTTCTGAGCTTGCCTCTTCTGCCCGTTTAACCCCGAGGCATTAATGTGGGGCTTTGTTCATTGATTTGTGGTTACTTTAAAAACCATGACCATATTGGGCTTGGAAATTCTGCTTCTCAGTAAAAACCCTGGAACTTGGCCGGAAGTGGTATACAATGGGCAGCTTGGAGTGTGTGTGTAGGGGGGGATTCCCTGCTGTGTGGCCAGACTGGACCTTGGGAAGGGATTTCCCTGCTTCCTATGGGACCAGCCTCTCCTGCCTATGGGCCTAGGCTATAGCATGGACTTTGCTGCTCTCCAAGACTGTGGGTGGCTGACCTTGTCTGGGCCCAGCCAGCCTCTGGGAGGTCCTGGTGCAGAGCAGGAAGCTAGGCTGGGTGTCCTGGTGGGCTTTGCACCGAAACACACAGAAACAAACCTTTGTTCTCCCCAGTCACGAGCTGGCTTATCTGACAGGGTCAGCTCTGTCCAGGTCTCATCAAGGGACAGGACAAACAACCCTGAAGGCATCCGCCTCTCAGTTTGCTCCAGAGCCAAGTCAAGAAAAATGCTGACAAGGAATTGTTAGAAGACTGGAGCCACCCACTGACCTCTGAGGGGGAAGGTGGATGTGGGTGCAGGGTGGGCTCTCATTTTTGTAAGAGCAGCTCTGAGTACCAGCTGTCCACTTGATTCAGTAATTGTTTCCTGTGAGCCTTTCCATACCAGGCACTGAGCCAGGCTCTAATGATTAATTGTAGTGGGTTGAGAGCATAAAATAAGTCAACGATACAGTCGATTAAAAGGTGATAAACGCTATGGAGAAAATGTGCGCACACACACACACACACACACAGAGAGAGAGAGAGAGAGAGAGAGAGAGAGAGAGAGAGAGAGAGAGAGAGAGAGAGAGAGAGAGAGAGCTGGAGAGATAAGGCTGGAGGGTGCTGGTTTTGACAAGCTGGCCTTGGAGGAGGTGAGAGAACTAGGCAGAGACTGGGGAAAGGGATTCTGGGATGGGGATCAGCCTCTGAGGAGGACCTTCCTGCCAACAAGTGAGTCATGTGTTTAAAGACAAGGAGGGCCAGTCTGTCCTGGAGCAGAAAGCCAGTGGGCAACAAGAAGAGGCAAGTTGAGAGGAAGCACCCTGGATGGTGCCAGGCCTCCCAGCCATCTAAGGAATTAGGTTTTCCTCAAATGATAAGGGGAATGATGATATTAACCCCCCTCTATGACCCAGCCAGGCGATAGGGTCTAACCTTTTAGATAAACAATTGCAGCCAGCAGTAAAAGTCTTTAAAATGTCTTTTTCCCACTCAGTCAGGCCCATTTCTAGACATCTGTAAAGGAGGAATGGGAGATGCTGCAAAGAGTTGTACGGAAGGATCTGTTCGTTCGATAAGTGTGGATAGCTGCTCACAGAAGCTTTGCTTTAATGGCGAAAGACTGAGAACGTCCCTCAGAGATGCGTGCTTCGCCATGACGGCCCACACATTGAATTAGATCGCCGTACATTAGATTGCTGTCCATGGGTTTGATATGTGTAGGTTCAATCATTCATGAATTGAAAAGATTTTCTTTCAAATTGCAGCTCTAGGGCTGGAGAGATGGCTTAGCGGTTGGGGTACTTGGCTCCAGTGCCTGAGGCCCCCGGTTCAATTCCCCAGTGCCCGCATGGGCCAGACCCACAGGGTGGTGACCCTGGTGTTCTCTCTCTCTCTCTCACACACACACACATCTCTCTGCTTGAAAATGAATAAATAAAATATTTTTTTAAAATTGCAGCTCTACTGAAATGTAGAGACTTTTGTTTCTTGTTATTATTCTCTCCACAATCCAAGCAACTACTTGTATAGCATTAGGTTTAATAATATAATATAATATTAATATTATAATTAATATGAGTATTAATTATAACATTATATTAGGTATTATAAGCCACCTAGAAAGGATCTGAATATATAGGAAGATGGGTATAGATTATATGAAAATATACCATTTTAAGTAGGGACTTGAGATTGTGGTACCCATGAAGAGGTCCCAGAACCGATCCCCCATGGAAATCAAGGGACAAGTATATAGAACTGTTAATTTTTTTTTTCTTAGGGGCCAGGGCTTGGCAGTTAAAGGTTCTTACCTGCAAAGCCTGTTGGCCCTACGTTCAATTCTCCAGCGCCCACGTAAAACCAGATGCAAAAAGAGGCTCAAGCATTTGGTATTCATTTGCAGCAGCGAGAGACCCTGGCATGCTCCCCACGTGTGAATAAACAAACAAACAAACAAACAAACGTACATACATACATTTAAAAAGCAGGGTGTGGTGGCACACGCCTTTGGTCCTAGCGCTTGGGATGCTGGCATAGATCATTAAGAGTTCAAGGCTAGGCTATGGAGTGAGTTCCAGCTGTGTCCTCTCTGAACACACAGGTGGAGACTGCTCCGACACGGTAGGTCTTGAGATGGTCGTGCATTAGGACAGAGACACAAAGCTTTGTTGCTATAAGATCCTAAGTTCTTGGAGGTTGTGTGACCTTTCCCTTGGGAGACATGGACACGTATCTACTCATCCCAGATAGGGCATCCATGACAGACCAAAGTAATAATTGTACATAAGTCCAGCTTGGTGAACCAATGAGTTTATTGGGCTTACTTACAGGAGCCTGGATGAGGGGTTACTTAGAGGAGTACATCTCCCACACAGATGTATCACCAGAATATCTCACCCCATCATGGGTGATGACTTCTCTATAGCTGCATAGGCAGAGGCCCCTTCACTTGTCCTCTATCCTCTAGACCTCCAGAGTCACATAGGTGAGCAGAGGAGGGTGGCAGTGGCTGGAATCTCAGGTGAGGGTCTAATGACCCTCCCTCCCTGCCCCTTCTACAAGGCAATATCAGTGGGCCTGGCATTGGTGAGAGTCTCCTGAGAGTAACCATAGCTGCTCTGAGCCAGATGGGAATCACTCATACAGCAGGGGTCTGTGGTGATGGCTGTTATCACAGCAGACCCAGCCTATACAGACTAACGAGATCTGAGGAGCCCTGCCAAAACCAAGCAATAGTTATAGATCATATTGCTGTAGGGCACACCACCTCCTACTCTATTTAAAATGCCTTGTGTCTATTTTTGGAGTTCTCTTTCAAGGTTAGGACATTGAAAAATCAGATATTTTCCTCACTTCACAGCACAGAAAACAGAAATGCAGACAAATAAAATAATTTGCCCATGGTCCAGCTCCAGTTAGAGTTATTTTCCAGGCCTTCTAAATTTCTGCGCAGTGTTATTGCCACCTGTGTGCCATTGCAATCTGGCCCAAGCCACCTCAGTCACTTGACCAGGTCTAGCAATATAAAGCAATATGGTTTTTGCAGCAAGAGTTGTCCTTAGCCAGCTGTGGTGGCGCATGCCTTTAGTGCCAGTACTCGGGAGGCAGAGATAGGAGGATTGTTGTGAGTTCAAAGCCACCCCGAGACTACATAGTGAATTCCAGGTCAGCCTGGGCTAGAGTGAGACCCTACCTCGAAAAACCAAAAAACAAAACACACCAAAAAAGTTGCTCTTAAGATAAGCCTGGTTTGGCCAGAGAGGAAAACAGATATGCAGCTACTATATAGGATCTGATAGAAAATGGCAGGAAAGACATGGGGCTGGTGTGACAGAGATCATCAGTGGCCTTGGCCTTGGCCTTGGCCTTGACCTTGGCATTGGGAAAGGAAAAAGGAGAGCTAGAGACTGAGGAAGAAAGGAAATCCAAAAGTCTCCAACCAGGAGAGCTGGAGGAGGAATTTCATCTCTGCTTGGTTAAGACAGAGCTCACGAAGCAAAGGAGTTCCTCAGATTGGCTGGACTCAGGGCCCAGTTCATCGAACCTCTAGAACTCTAATTTGTTGTGTTCTAAAATGGAAGCGTCTTCTATTGCCCCCCCCCCATTTGCACAAGTAGCCCTGCTGAAAAAATATAGAGATGATAAAGTACAGACAATGAAAGCACCTTTGAATTTCAACCTGAACATTGGCAGTTGTTATATGGCTCAAATTAATGTGTCATTTCCTTATTAACACTTGTTTCCTGCCCCTTCCCTTCAGAAGGTCAGCTCTTGAGGGAAGATACTGCTATCTGTTGAAAACCAGAACTATGGGCAGTGAACATTTGCTGGGGGATGTTTCTTAGCCACTCGCTTTCCCCTTAGCACATCTGTGCTCATTCCAATGGGTCTTCCACTCTAATTCCTGTCCCTGCCTCTACCCTTGTGTTCATGAGAGCATCTCTACATCACCAAGCACAGTCTCCGCTGCCAAGGAGGCTCTGCAGGCAGTGGGCATGGCTTGAACAGCAGGCAGACCCTGGAGTGAGGTTGTTAGTTGAATTCAATTGCCTTGTCTCATTGTCCCCTCTCACTTACCCATCCTCAGCCTCTTCAACTGGGACCTGCCCTTTAAAACCAACCTCAAATGTCACCTGCTTCTAAAGATGACCGTGCTGGTTCACAGCAACCTCTCTTCTCTAAGTGACAAGAACACTCAGTGCTGTATATTTTAAATATTTTTATTAATTTATTTGCAAACAGAGATAGAATACAAGAGAGACACACAGAGAGAGAATGGGTGTGCCAGGCCCTCCAGCCACTGAAAACAAACTCCAGATGTATGTGCCACACTTTGTGCATCTGGGGAATCAAATGCGGGTGGTTAGGCTTTGCAGGCAAGCTCCTTAACTGCTGAGCCAGTTCTCCAGCCCGGTGCTGTACATTTTAATACTGTGACGGTCAGAGCTGCTGTGCACGGAGCTCTGACCATGCACCAGGAGTGTTTATCTTCCATTTGGTAGGCACAGTGATAGGCATTTCATAGCCACCTAGCTGGGCTGAGGGGGTATCTTTGCAAAGATATTATAATTTGTGACCAGGGGTGGATTCTGTTCCAAAGCCAAGCCTATATCTCACTCCCCAACCCACCTGAGGTAGAAGCTTCTGGTACCTTCCATGTTCCTGCCCCATATTTCCAGGCAGGGGCTGGCCCCTGGCTAGCTGCCAACTCTTGCATTTCTTTGCCTTTCCAGGGAGGCACATTTTCCCAGAGGCAAGCTGATGGCTGAGCATCTCAGTCCCTATGGGAGCAGCCATCACCAGTGACTGATGAGTGGGGTGTGGATACCCCAGGGTGGGGGTCACGTTGTATATTGGTTCTTCACTGGCTGCCAGAACTGCCTCCCCTCCCCCAGGATGAAGCTTCCATTGCCCACAGTGATAAACAGCAACAGGGTTCTTTTCTGGTCAGGTTCCTGCCCCCCCTCCAACTACATTTCTTGGGTACAACTTCAATGAGCCACTCCCATAAGAACTTGACCTTAGGATCCACTTCAGAGAAGGTTTCAAACTAAGACAAACCTCTGAACATGTCTTCTGTTCCCTCCTTCCCTCCTTCTTCCACTCATCCCTCATTATGATGTAACTCTCGGAAAGCAGAGAAACTCTGTCTTCCTTCTCCTACCTCTCCCACAGCACCTGCGCATGCTTTGAACCTTATACACTTGGCGAATTTCAATAGCAATCATTGACTCATGGACACCCAACACTATAGAGATCCAAGGCCAAGGGGAGGGCCCAACCCCTCTTCCTCAGAGACATCTCACTCCTGCTTCAGATGCTGGTCAAACCCACAACATGTGATCAGTGTCCTGAGACTCCAGCCCTTTGCCAACCCACAGAAGCACCCCCTGCCACAACGAGGAGGCACTGTTGACTGAGCTGAGGACTGGTGTGCCAGCTGTTTCTTGTGTGTCCTGTAACTTTGGGAGGGACTGGAGAGATGGCTTTGTGGTTAATGGCACTTGCTTGCAAAGCCTGACAGCCTGGATTCGATTACCCAGTTCCCACGTAAAGTCTGATGCATAAAGTGGTGCATGTGTCTGGAGTTTGTTTGCAGCAGCTGGAGGCCCTGGCATGCCCATTCCAAGATCACAACCAAAATCTGAGAGAAGTTGGTGATCATCTTTTACCCTTCCCCACCCACTAAAGGGTGGTGGCCAGTAGGCTAGAGCAGAAGGGGACTGGAACAGATAAGCTGTTGTCTGGGTTCTTGTTACAAGAGATTCAAGCCCTGATAAAGAAGACCAGAGACAGGGATGTCATTTATTATGCCCTGTAATTTACACACTCATTGCATGGATCCTTGTGGGGCAGGTGTATTACCTTCTTCCCTCATGGCATGGATGAGGAAACGGAGGCTCAGCAATGTTAAGCAGATCTCTCAGGATGAGGCGGCGATTGGCAGAGGCAGAATTCACACCCATATCTTGCGCCTCCAGAAACAATGCTCTTTGACCTGCCCCAAGCTCTTCTCCAGATAAGTGTGTTGATTTTGATGTGACACACTTGGCAGGGTAGGTTCATCTGGGCGAGGAGGAAGGTGTCAGATATTGCTGTAGCCTCAAACATCAGGGGCTGTAAATATAAGTACATCTGTGAGTAAGTGGAGAGTTGTCTGGTCCACACAGGGTTAGCTGGGTAGCCGAGCATCAGTTGCAGGCCTCCCGTCCTTGCTGAAGGTTGGGTTAGGGTTTAGCCTCCCCTGGACTCCTTCTGTGGCCCAAGCTGAGGGGCAGCAATTATCCAAGGTAGTAACTCTTCTCTGAGGGTCAGCAGAGGCACAGGAGTGTGAACAGAGCCTCAGTGTGAACAATCTGTCATCGTACCTTGGTGTCATTGGCTGAGGTAAGTCACACTGGGAGTTCCAAGTCAAAGGGCTGGGAATTATGTTCTGCTTTACAGTTTTTTTTTTGGGGGGGTAGCTATAAAATCAAACATTACAGGCAGGAAACTGAACAAAAGTGAAGAGTGTATTCCAATAATTTTATTAGAGCCAAGGTCAATGATATTATATACAAGGAAGACAAAAAAAATTCAAAGCAATGAATAAGTGATGAGGAAAATTCCTAGTCTAGGGGAAGACTTTGGGGAACAGTGTTCATCCTTGGAATAACAGTTATTTTCTCATTGCTGGGACAAAATACCCAACCAGACACATCTTATGGAAGGAACGGGTTTATTCTGACTTACAGTTTTGAGGAGAAGTTTCATTGTGGTGGGGAAAACATGGCAGGAGCAGACAGCCAGGTGTCACATTTCCACATCAGCATGGAGGAAGTAGAGCGAGCTAAGTATAGCCAATAGGACTGGGGTATAACACCCCAAGGCCGCTCCCAGAAAGCCACCTCTTCCAGAAGACTTCACCTCCCAAAGGCTCCATCAGCTGAAGATTAAATATGAGGCTTAATCACAAACACATGAGGCCAAGGGGGACATTCAAACCATTACATCTGGTATCCCTTCAAATTATACCTCACAGGGGAAAGCTTGTCTTCAATACCTGTGTTGGGATCCATCTGTAGAGGCACCAGTCTTGGGGCGCCTATGTTTTCCAAGTTTCTCAGCTCCCCAATATCTCCACATGATTTTAGGCATCTCTGGCCAAAGGGATGAATTTCAGCAATGTTGGAGGATGTGGAAATAGACAAGACCACCTCCGTCTTTCCCTGGGCGTCAGCCGGCTCCTGTCTTCCAAGATGAGTGAGATCTAAATACTGTGACTGTTACTGGAGAATCAGTTCAAGGGAAGACTTTTGATGGTCAGACCCTGAGCTCATGGGACAAAACACTTCTTAATCCCTTGGCTCAGCTGGCTCACCTGGAATCCTTGACTCTTACTGTCTCTTTGGGGAAAGCCAAGGAAAACGAACTGAACAGGGTGAATAGACTTCAGTTGGCATATTCCAGCATGTTATAAATTTAGGAAATGAATGTAACACCAGTGAGGTGTTAAGAGAAAAATATATAAAGATCTTCACTGAAGACATTGCTTTCCCAACATTCCTATTTCTTCTGAATTTCAAGGAGATGTGCCCTGACCTTTTAGAGTCAGGTGTGGACAAATGACTTGCTTTGGCAGTGGTACGTGAGTACAGGTAGCACGTATCACTTCTGGGGAGAGGCTTTGAGGCACAGTGTGCAATTCGCCCTGGCTCCTTCCTGCTGCTGTGATTACCATGGAAGTGTGTATGGAGGAAGATCTTCATCCAGCTACATCTCATAGTGACAAGGGACATTCTCCGTGTCACATATCATGGACACGTAGTGTGAGAGAGAAGCCAACCTTGATTGGGTAAATCATCGAGACTTTTGAGTTATGAAAGCAGCATGACTCTGTCTATTCTGACTGATAGCACGATGCAGTTCAAACAACAAAGAGAGCTATTAAAGAATTCAGGAATGACAAAACGATGACCTTGAAAATAATGACACTAACAAGGATTGATGATCCATTCTACATCGTACAATAGAGATTATGCTCTCGAGAAGAATGTAAATGTTTTAAACCTTGAATAAACTGAAAGTATCAATAAAACCAATAAAAATGAAAAACAGGGAAGACAAGTGAACCGTTTTTTACTTCAGTAGCAGGAGTTTACCTACATTTTAAAAATGAGTTTAAGAGCCAGGCGTGGTGACGCACGCCTTTAATCCCAGCACACAGGAGGCAGAGGTAGGAGGATGTCTGTGAGTTGGAGGCCACCCTGAGACTACATAGTGAATTCCAGGTCAGCCTGGGCTAGAGCGAGACCCTACCTGGAAAAAAAAATTGAGTTTAAAATAAAGCCAATGATGCCCTTCCCTGGTGGGCCCAGGGCAAGCTGGCTAGCTAGCCTAGCTGAATGGGCAGACCGTAAATTTAAGTGAGAGACCCTGCCTCCATAAGTAAAATAAAGTGGAGTGTGATTGTCAGGAGACACCTGATGTTAACCTCAGGACCTCCATGCATGTGCACACATGTTCACAAACACTACATATATGTGTGTTCTCACATGTATGAACACACACACATGCACACACCACAAGCACACATACACACGAAACCCACTGTGTGTGGTACTAGGGATCAAGCCAAGCCCTCGTGAATGCTAGGCAATCACTCTACCATTGAGATCCAGCCTCAAACCCTAGAGGAAAATAGAAATATATCTCTGTATCTACTGATGAAAAGAGCTGAGCAACATTCAGTAATTCTTTCAATTCTATTTTTTTCCTCTCCTGTTAAGACAAAACTAAATCCTAATATTCTTGTCTTTGGCTAGTTCTCCCAGAAATGGACCCTGGGACTAAAACTGAACGTTTTGGGTGGCAGAGGGAGAGAGGAGAGATTACAGGGGTAAGGGCAGGGAGGGGAGAAGGAAGAAGGAAGAGAAGGGTGTGAGTGGATACAGGGGGAGTTAAAGAGCAAGTCAATCACTCCTGGGGATCTCGGGGGCCCTGGCTCAGAGCTGTCCCATCTGGAAGGTGTCCAGGTGTCCCCCACAAACAAATGTGTTCTGAATTATCTATCTCCAGCTGATGGCAGTTTGGGTTTTACCTCGCTAGAGCTGTGTTATTGGGGGCAGGCTTATGGGGTTATAAGCCAGCTTCCCCTTGCCAGTGTTTGGCACACCTTCCTGCCACTGTTTCCAGTGCTGTAGCGGAGGTGATGTCCAGCCCTCTGCTCATGCCATCGTTTTCCCTGCCAGGATGGAGTCTCCCCTTGAGTCCATAAGCCAAATAAACCCATTCCTCCACAAGCCACTTTTGCTTGGGTTCTTTCTGCGCAGCAACAGAGTAAGTTGACTACAACAGAGGGCAAGGTCACTGAAATGTTTATCTACTGACTTGAATCCATCACTGGGGTCTCCTGGGTGTTGGCTTCCTCACACCTTCTCCTGCTCTGAGCAAGCCTCTCTCAGTCCCATAGCCAGAGAGACCCTTAGCAGAAGGCCTCGGTTGGTTACTCACTGAGAAGCCTGAGGAATTTATCAGAACAGTGAATGCCCACAGCAGAAAGCATCAACACTATTGAATAAAACCTTTTTGAGTTTAAAAAGCCTATAGAATAGATTAGTATCAACTAAATTATGCTAACCGAAAAACAAATCCAGTTTTAAAAGGCTGCATACTGTGCTACTCCGTTTTTATGGATTTCTGGAAAATTCAAAACTGTAAGGACAGAAAACTGTTGTAGCTGCCCAAAGTGGGGGGGGGGGCACGTCCACAAAACAAGTTTTACTTTTTGGAAATTGTTAGCTGGGAAAATGGCTCGGTAAATAAAGTGCTTGCTGTGTAAGCATAAGGACCAGAGTTCAGATCCCCAGCACCCAGGTAACTGCTGAGTAGGCAGCCCACCTGTAATCCCAACACTCAGGAGGCAGAGATAATGGATGACCAGGGCAAGCTGGCTAGCTCAACTGCTGAGTCAGCGACTTCTGGGCTCAAGGAGAGATCCTCCCTCAGTAAGTAAGGTGGAGCATGATCAAAGAAAATATCCATCATCAGTCACTGGCATCCACATACATACACACATGCATATATACCACACACGTACACATATGTACATATACCACACACATACACATGCATATATACCACACACATGCACATATACCACACACATACATATGTATATATACCACACATACACATGCATATATACCACAGTACACATGTATATATGCCAAACATATACACATGCATATATACCACACATACACACATGTATATATACAACACAAACACTCATGTATATATACCACACACATATACCACACACATACACACATGCATATATACAACGCACATATGCATATATACCAGACACATACACACATATATACCACACACACATAATATACCACACACATACATGCATGTATATATACAACATATGTATGCGTACATACCACATATTTACAGATTCAGAAGACAATCCAGCAGTGATGATCTTAAAGATATATGTCTGTTATGTGCTGCTTCAAGAAAGAAATTCTCCTCCCCACAGCGACTTCTTTTAAATATTAGAACTTAGAGCCGAGTGGTGACTCATAATCAATCCTTGCAGGAAGCTGACACAGGAGGATCACTGTGAATTTGAGACCAGTCTGAGATGCAGAGTGAATCCCAGGTCAGACTGTGCTAGAGTAAGACCCTGCCTCAAAAAAAGAAAAAAAAAAAAAAAAAAAAGGTCTGGAGAGATGGCTCAGGGGTTAAAGGCACTTGCTTGAAAAGTCTGCTGGGCTGGGTTCAGTTCCCCAGTAAAGCCAGAGGCACAAAGCAGTACGTATATCTGGAGTTTGTTTGCAGTGGCAAGAAGCCCTGGTACACCCATTTATGCTCTCTCTCTCTCTCTCTCTCTTTCTGCAAATAAATAAATATTATAAGAAAACAATAACAAAAAACCCTAGAATGTAGAATCAGGCAGAAGTGATGTTGCATGAATCAGAAGCTAGATCATAAAAAGCACTGTGGTTTCCTTCTCTCTGTCTCAAATAAAATAAAATAAAAGTAAATAAAATTAAATTAAAATACACAAGTAACAGCTCAGAGCCTGGGCATAAGTAGCAAGGGCATCATTTATGGGGCACAGTGGCCACAGTTGGGCGTCTACAGGAAGCAGGAGCACCACTCCTTCAGGCAGGCGGAGCTCTGGCGGGCCTCGCACTCGGTGGCTCCGCAGCAGCAGATGATCCACCTGCAGAACTCAGCCTCGTCCTTGTGCATCAGCAGGAACTGTCCCAACAGGATGTAGGCCTGGAGGAAACGACAACGGTCAGTGTCCCACGTGGGAGTGCCCTTCCTCTTCCAGCCAGCATACCCGGGGGACAAGCTAAGGGGTAAGGGTCAGATGCCAGGGAGCCTGCCTGTCCCTGAAACCCTGACTCCAGCCAGGAGTGTCTGGTGACCAGGCCCTGGGGATAGGTGAGGCCGAGTGAATCACTCATCCTCCAGGGCTGGTCTAGGGACTGTCCACCTTCGGGATACTAGACCTCGTCCTCCTCAAACTTCTCTTCTTTTGGGGGGGGGGTGAGAGGGTGACCATGCTGGGGCCAAACCCAAGGCCTTGCACATGAGCTAGCTCCATGCCACTGAGCTCCATCCATAATCCAAGTGTGGCTCTGAAATCCACCCCTACTGCATCAAGTGAGAGATACTTCTCACCTACCACCTTCGCAACTGCAGGAGCACAGAGTTCCTTAACCTCAGCACCACTGACCTTCTGGCTAATTCCATGTTGTAGGGGACTGTACTGTGCATGGCAGGATATTTGGTAGCATCTCTGGTTTCTACCCCTGTAAACACTAGTAGCATCCTCCCCAATGTCCCAAACAGAAACAGTCATGATGTCCAGACATTGCCACATGGCCACCTGCCAAGAACTCTCCCTCAGGTGAGAACCTCTGCATGTGTGGCTGGCAGGTGAAGGACATGTTAGCATCGATCTGTTTGTGCAAATTGCTCATGTGATCTTAAGTAACTCAGCTGAAAGGAGGACCCGCAGAATCCGGTCAGCTTCACCTTCCCAAGGTACAACATTGACTGCCTGAGTCAAATGGGAAAGCGTTAGAAAAATGCAAACTGCTCATCTGGCCTGGGAGAGGTCACCCTGTGGGAACTGCACAGGGATATAAAACATGCTAAACCTTAGCAGTATTCAATGTGGGCTACATGCCCGGCATCTCTCTCGCCATGAGAGGTTTCCAACTTCATGGACCGAGCAATTAGCTACCACTTTCCCTGGCTTCCATCCTGTGGATGGCCATGGTAGAACTACTCAAATCATCTCTTATAATTATATGTATCTACCAGCTCTGTTTCTCTGGAAAGATAATACACTTCCTAAGAATCTCTGCACATTGAAAAATAAAGTAGCCATAGTCTGGTCTGGCAAGCCCACTAAGGAGGACCCCCAGCAGGTTGGGGACAGGGACGAGGGAAATGGGGATAGCACCACAAGACTTGCTCATACAATGTATCTAATTATTAGCAATAAATGAGTTTAAAAAATAATAAGGTAGGAAGTAGAGAGATGGCTCAGTGGTAAAGGTGCTTGCTTGCAAAGCTAGATGGCCCAGGTTCGATTCCCCAGTACCCATGTAAAGCTAGATGCAAATTAAAACATGTGCCTGGAGTTCATTTGTAGAGGCAGAAGGCTCTGGTGTGACCATTCTCTCTCTCAAATAATTAAATATTGTTTAAAAAGCTCAGACAGTGGGAGGTGAATGAGAACAAAATTAATGATATATATTGAATGAAAATGCCAGGGCTGGGGAGGTGGCCAAGCTGTTAAAGGTGTTTACTTGCAAAAGCCTGCCAGCCTGTGTTTGATTCCCCAGTACCCACATAAAGCCAGGTGCATAAAGATGCATGGGTCTGGCATTTGTTTGCAGTGGCAAGAAGCCCTGGTGCACCCATATCCACTCTTTCTCTCTCACGCATTCAAATAAATATTTTTAAAAGAAAGAAAGTGCCATAATAGAACCCATTACTTTGTATGTTAACTTAAAGAAATTTTAAACATAGTCCTATTGCAGTCTCTAGTTTTCGGACTCCTCACCCTCTGCTGTTAACAAGAAGCAGGGCCACGTGGCCAGAAACTGGCCAGACCAGAAACCAGGCAGAGGCCAGAGATTCCAGGTCACATTATGTGTGCATCTCTGGGGCCTGGCTGGGGGCTCTCCAAGCTGGAATGGAGAGAGCCAGCATCCACCCACGCCTTCGAGTTCTGGGCCCTTTCCAGGAAAACCCGCTGGTCTCTGTTGACTTTCCATTACATAAAACAAAGCAAACTTCATCTTAACCAAAGGGAACATATTTTTTTTGACGAAATAAAATCAAATAAAAGCTGAATCCTAGTCGTAAAAGGTGCCCAAGTATTGGAGTTTGGAGCATTTATTTGATTTATTTATTGTGGTGCTGGGGATCAAACTCAAGCTTGGAACACAGTAGGAACTAAGCCTCACCCCAGCCTGGAGTTTTATTTTTATAGTGTCCAGTTGTTGAAAAGAGAAGGGAGCCAGGATTTCATGGTGATTTTAAACTGTCACTTAAAAAAAAAAAAAAAGCAGTTGCTTAGCATGATCTAATTTTTTAAATAAATATCTCCCCATTTTCACTTGTGCAGTTTACTGAGATGGTTATAAGTCAACATTTTAAAACACTGACATATCTTAAGGGTCCATTGGACCCTACATGTGTGGGATGTTCCCAGCTGAGTGCAGCATAAGACACACGGAGTTTAAGCGAGGAAAGAGACGTCACTGAGAAGATTATAAGGAGCAGCAGGGCCACTCATTGCTGGAGACACCTGACACGCTTTAGCCCAACTGATCCTCACCAGTACCCTGTCCACCATTCTCCAGATGGTGTCCCCAAGCATCCAAGAGACTAAGACTTCTGACTCCATCCAGCCATCCACAGCCCAGTCTGGAAGCAAAGGCACCCTCTGTCCCTGTCCTATGCCAGCCAGGGCATCTGCTGGCATGGTAATCAGAGCCTCTGCAGCCCACAGGGCTCAGCAGCCAGGAAGCCCAGGAATGCACAGCAAGTGAGACCCAGGCAAGCTTTCCAGGAATACGGCATGGAGAAGGGCCTCAGAGCCAAGTTGTAACCTGATGCTCGATCCATCCAGGGCTTTCCCTTGGGTATCACCCTGGCATCTTCCATCGAGTGCAGAAGGAAAGATGACCTGCCTACTCACTTCACCCTTGAGGAGTTCACCTGGCTCCCAAGGGAAGAGGGAGTCATAGGCTCTTGTCACAACCCTTTTAATGTCTCCTTGGTTTCCCTGTTGTCTCCCTAAAGCGAACCCCTAACCAGAACCCCTGTTACAAGGGATGTGGTACAGAAGCACAGGTACGCTGAGCAGATGTACACACGCCCTGGATAGGAAGAGTGTATGACTGTAGTGCTGACACTGGAGCCCATAGATTCAAGACCAGCTGAGCAATACAGTGAGACCTCATCTCAAAATGAAGAACTTTCATTGATCTACTTTGGCCTCTGCAGGAGCCCAGAAACCAAAACCATGACTGTGTTTGCTCCGGGTCTTCTCTTCACTAGGATAATCAGCTGTGCCCTAAAGACCTACATCCAAAATGGTAGCCCTGGCCTGAGTTAGGATTTGCCTATGTCATTCTGGCCTTGCCCACAGATCTGTTTGCATTAAAGGCACTTAGTCATCTTGTGGATACCACATCTGGGTCTCCTCCTGGGCTCAGCCAAGGTCTGAGGTGGCCCAGGCCTTGATGCTGGACCTCACCACAACATCTCAGTCTGATCTTTGTCCCATGGGGTGTAGCTGCCTGGATCTTCTCATGAGGTTTATGATGACCCACAGCCATTTTCATCCTCACTGGAGACCTCAGTCAGGATGCCAACTCCCTGACAGGCATGGTGGTTCATGCCTTAATCACAGCACTCTTGGAGGACTGAGGTAGGAGGATCACTGTGAGCTTGAGGCTAGCCTGGGCTACAGAGTGAGCTCCATGTCAGCCTGGACTAGAGTGTGTTGCAGTTACCTTCTTGTTGCTGAGGAAAACACCCAACCAGAAGCAGCTTATGGGAGGAAGGGGTTTATGTCAGCCTTACAGATTCCAGGGAAAACTTCATCATGGAGGAAGAAGCTGGCTCACATCATCACACATCCATCCACAGCAAAGAGACAACAGCAACCATGCAACCATGAGCTGACCCTGAACACACACAGTAGGCTAGATTCCACCCCAAGTTTCACCCCTGGTGACACACTTCCTCCAGCAGGACTCTACCTCCCAAATACTCCACTTAAGAATAACTGAGGCTATGGAGACATTACATTCAAACCACCACAAGGGAAACCCTACCTCAAGATAGATTATAGATAGATGATAGGAGAGAGAGAGAGAGAGAGAGAGAGAGAGAGAGGAATAATTCCTGTACATTTCTGTTTTATTTCATTTTATTTTAGTGCACTGTGGGGAAGGTCTTCACAAATGCTAGGCAAGCACTCTGCCACTGAGCCACACTGACTCCTTTGAGCCTCCTCATCTTCACAGTGGAGACAGTGACCCTCACTAGCAGAAAAACTCAAAGCCAAGGACAACATCCCAACCAGTGTCAGTGTTGGAGGCAATGACTCTGGGAATGGGCAGGGCCATGAGTAGGGTGGTGGATATTGCTCTGGAGGGGAGGTCATCAGCACAAGAAGACTCATGTCTGCAGACCATGAAGATCATGAACAATCCCTATAGTCCTGTCTATGTGGGTAGGTTTCAGGTGACTAAAAAATGTCTATATAGTCATGCGTTCATTTGTCTCAAACATATCTACAATCCTGACTTAAAGTTAGTTAGGAGAAGGCAAAACTAGAGGGGCAGAAAGTAAACCAGAAATTTCCAGACCACGAGGATTGTGAGTATCAGGGTACAGGGAATGACTGTTTTGCAGTAGTGGGGCTGTTCTCTGTCTGGATTGTAGTAATGGTCACATGCCTGTATGCATTTGTCAATACTCATGGTACTGACAGACCTGGATCACCTACAGTCCTGTCACTTGGAAGGCTGAGGTAGAAAGATTGTAGGTTTGAGGCCTGCCTGAACAGCAGAGTGAGCCCTGTGTCTCAAAAGAAACCAACAAACAAAAAATCACAGAACTGTGTAATAAAAAAGGTGAAATTGAGTGTGCATAATATTGTTTAAACGATGAGCATAGCTGAGCAACCTCCAATTATGGAAGTGTGGTAGATATCAGAACAGTGGTTACCTCTGAGGGTTGGGGTTGGCTCGGAGGAGGCTGAGGGGACATCTGGAACTGTGGAGGTACGCAGTCACTGGGTCTGCATGGTGGGGGCATCGGTGTAGGTGCCAATGGAAAAGGGCACCAGGCCGAATGTTCCGCCACTGTGTGCTGCAGCATCCCCCAAGAGTGCAATGGCTGGAATCCTCTAGCTAGAGCTGGGCATGGTAGCACAGGCCTGTGATCCCAGTATGAGGAAGGTGGAGGTCGGAGGATTAGGAGTTTAGGGCCAACCTCTGGTACACAGGGCGTTCCAGGCCGGCTATGTAGCCTGTACTACATGAGATCCATTTAAACACACAACAACAACAACAAAACCCATAAAAGCCAGAATCCCATTTGCGGAAGAAGGGGCAGAAAGAATGTAAGAGTCATGGGGTGGGGGAGAATAACTAATGCATAAGAGGGAATGTCATCATGGATTCAATGGTTTTATCTAAGAACCTATGATACTGAGCATATTGTTGTGTTAATATATATAATTTTAAGCCAATAAAAACGTTAAAAAAAAGCCAGAATCTTACCATCCACATCTGGATGGCGTCTCTGTTCCCAGAAAGGAAGAACCGGGGAGAAACGACCCATTCTTCATAAAAAGAAGAAAGTGCTTACGTTCTCCTTCCCCTTCCTCTGCTTCCTGAGTGGTGCTGTGGACAGAGCAGCTCCCACCTCCGTGCCTTTCCCACCACAATAGCCTGGCTGATCCTCTGAACTATGAGCCAAACAAAGCCTTCCTCCTCCCTAAGGTGCTTTCTGCTTGGTGTTTGGTCACAGCAACAAGACATGCAACCAATACAAAGAGTCATAGGAATTCTTTAAAGAATGTTTAATAATCAAACATTTCTCCCCTAGGCAGACCTGTATTCTGCCCTGCCTGCTTGGGAACGGTCTGTCTTATCAGGGGTAAAGACTCCATTCCCCTCACCACCTACTGGATATTCAATTGGCTTAGCATGTGTGAGGCCTGGTTAAATTCATGAACTTAAAGAAAAACTCACAAATAAATAAAAGAGCAAGAAGGTCCCTCCCTCTCCGCTAGCTTCCTGTCTCACAATGTGACTTCTCTAATCCACATATGTGCTCCTGCCCAAGGGACCATCCACCTTGGTTTGATGTGGTCAGGAAAGTCCTCACTAGAGGCCAAACACATGGGGACAATCGAGATTGGATTTGCAGTGTCTAAAACTGTGAGCTTTCTTTATAATGTCCTCAGCATCAGGTATTTTGCTATGGCAACAGAAAGCATGCTAATACATTCAATTTCCACTGGAAATCCTCGAGGCCTGGAATGACATCTTAGGATAATTCACCGAATCAATCCCGCCTAGCCCAGCTGCTCTGAGCTGAAGCAATTCTACGTGCCTGTCATCTACAAACCCTCAAGGCTGCCCAAGCACATGGGGTGAGTGTCACTGAAGTATGTGGCACCCTGCCAAGTGGCAGCTTTGCTCTCTGATGGCCGCTCATAGGGACACGTGGTAGGAGCAGCCATCTGGTAGAATGAAAGGAAGACAGATTAGGAAGAGGAATTGGAGAGGAAAAAAAAAACCACCAAATTACCTTGTTGAATCCTTTGGTGACCAAATTGATGGCAAGCTCACTGCTAATTCCATCCACCCAAGCGATATCCTTTTCCCCAATGGGTTCCGAGAGGAAGGCTCTCAGTCTGGGGGACATATGATCCATCTCCTGCAACAGCCATGGGGAGGAGGAAAGGTGAGGCGGATATCAGGGAGGTCCCTCAGCCTACCCAGGGATTGAGGGCAACAGATGGTAGATGGTTAACCACCATCCAATATCTACTGGGGGCTTTTAAATGTCAGGTGCTCTGCCCTGCACTGGAGGCCTTCACACCTCCCTTCCCACCTGGATGGACCAAGGTGAGTGAAACCCATCCAGGCTCTATGACAAGGGGACACTTGTTTCCCAGCAATTTCTACCCTTCATACTTAAAGAAACAGCCACTTTTCTTCTTTTTCCCCACCCAGCTCTTTTGTCTTACTTTTGTTCTAGCGTTTATCCTACTGTGTAATGGTTGACCATTTGGTTCAGGTAACAGAAAACTCTTCAAATTGACATCATACAACTCAGAAGTCCAGGGTAAAGTCGGTCATGGGATAATCAGAGCAGTCCCGTTTCTCTCAGAGTCTTTTGATGTTCTCTCCTTGCATTGATTTCACTCTTAGTTCATTTCCCCTGTGGTGGTCATGCACTACTTTATTCTTCAATAATGTCATCCCCAAAGAAGAGAAAGAGACAGAGAACTTGTCCTTCAGAATTTCCAAACAAATAGATGTTGCCTCTAAGATCCACCCTGGGTCACTCATGTGAGCTAATATCAGCAAATACCCCAGGTCTTGATCTGGGAATAAAGTCAACTTTCTGTAATCCAGACGAGCTGTGAGTTTAGGTGTAGTTAACCCAGAAAGGAGAGATGGGTATTGAAGGAGTCCATCCATGGCCACCCAACACCCACACACTCTCCTTCCTTCCATCATTATCAGAAATGCCAGTACTTGGATACTGTGGATTCGCCCCTCCTCCAAAGGGAGCAGCCTTGAGATTCACCAGTTACTGGATCCAGATTTAAGGTTATTTGGGGAAAAGTGCATCCCACGCTTCATTATGTCTGGAGGTGACCTATTAGCTAAATTCTAAAGTTCATCACCATGAACATAGCCAGGAATGTTGGGAGAAGAAATCACAAAGCATATGTGTAATAAGAATTTCTCTTTGGAAAGGGGCAGGATGGGAAACACATTGTTGCCATGGTCACTTGTGCACAGCAAACCTTGGTGGATGATGATACTAAGAATATTCTGCCTCAATGGCACAGGAGGCTCCTTGGTCAGATGAGATGGTGGCCTTCAGTCTGGGCTTGGGTGTATCACTCTTGCACACTGACTTGGTAATGCCGGGATGGGCACAGGGGTGATCCCTTCCTTGGAGAGAATCCACATTTCTGGGGACACATGTTTAGGGATTGCACTGAGGACAGGCACTCTCGGCCATAGTTGGCCACTCTCCTTGGCAACCCAGATCCTCTGGGAACTCAGAGCGTTTCTTCTATTCCAGCTCATGGGCTGCTGGTGACAATCAGGGATCTTCTTGGCTCAGGGTCCTTGAAATGTCAGCCAGCCTCTATGCTTTGTCCCTCCACCCCCACTCCTCAGATTAGTGGCGTCATCTTCTGTCTGTGAAGTGGGAAGTCACCCCCAAACTGGCTCTTCTTCCAATAATCCAACAGTCTCCATAAACTGCGTGTCCTTGAGAAGGGATGATGGGGAGAGGCCTAGGAGTGGAGGGGTGTTGTCCACCATCTCAACCTTTCCTCTTGCTATGTCCTCATCTACTCCTAGTGTCTAATTCTCGTCAGAGAAGTCATCTTTTCAGCCCCACAGGGCTGGCTTATCAATTTTATACTGATGACCACAGGCAGACAGGGCTCTCAGAGCAAGGCTGGACTTTCATCCTTCTCCACTTCCAAACGGGCTGCCTTCCTTCTAAGTCTGAATCCTGTAGGACCTTGATGATGACTACCAGCAGCAGTCAACATCCTGAGCAGCTCCTGTGAGATCCCCACATGGGGGCTGGAGGTGCAGCTCACTGGGAGTGCATGCACCTGCCATTCATGAGGCCCTAGGCTGGCTCTCCTGCTGGAGTGCGCGCATGTTCACACGCGCGCGTGCGCGCACACACACACACACACACACAAACATGCCCACCTACACGCACACTCACAGGCGTGTGCGCACACGCGAACACACACACACACACAAACATGCTCACTCACACACAAACATGCCCACTCACACACACACTCACAGGCACACACACACACAATTTCACATGGCACGTCTGTTATGGCTTGAATTTGAAATGTCCCCCACAGGTTCATATTGTGAATACTTGGTCTCCAACTAACAACACCACTGTGAAGGTTATGGAGCAGGAAATAGCTCACAGGGGCGGGCCTTTGAAGGTTATCCCCTCGATTGGTTCTGGCTTGTGCTCACTGCCTCCTGGTCTGCCCCGATGTGAGGAACCTCCACCACCATCACGCTTCTTCCTCCACGAGGCACTGAATTCTTTCTGAACCTGTGAGCCCAAATCAACCTTTCCTCCTTTAAGTTGCTTCTCTCAGACACTTTGTCACATAGACAAGAAGTGTACCGAGCCAGGAGCTGAGCAGATAACAATGCTTATCTTGCCCACTGAAGGGACAGAGAACCTGGTAGATACTCAGTCCAAGAAGCTGGATGCTCAGCTCCCAACCCAGTGGAAAGCCTAGACATTCTCTGGAGAGTCCCAGTGTTGAGGTCACACGGAAAGTCAAAGAATCTGGAGTCTGACATCGCACACGATGGTCCCGGCCACAGACACACTTGTTCAGGAAGAAAGAGAGTTACACATTCGCTGGGCTTCCTCCTTGTCCAGGCACCTAACCCATTGGCTGGTGCCATCCATATCCAGGGCAAGTCTTTCCATGTAGGTCAGTCTTCCCTGGAATGATCTTCACACCCACACTCAAGAGGTTGGTCTCTGAGTCCTAGACATCAAATCCAGTCAAGTTGACGGCTAAAACCAATCAGCACAAGCAGCAGAGCTCTTGCCTATCTAGTGTGGACCAGGCCCTGGGTTACGCCTTCAACCCTATGGCGGGGGTGGGAGGGCATCGCCACACAGCATGGACTCCTTCATAAGGTTTGAATCCCAGCATAACCACTCATTTGGTTGAGTGGGGGTCGCCATCTTCCCAGTTTCAGTAAAGACAGTGAGGAAGCATCAAGGCCCACACACGTCTTTTCCACCAATTCTACTTTTGAGGTGTGTTCACCCCAGAACTCTCTTTCTGGTGTCCAATAGTTTTAGTTAGTGATACAAGGAACAGAAAATCCAGCTTAATAAGCTTAATTACTTATTTAATTAGCACATTGCCACAGGAATCACATGTGGCTTGATCAGGGCAGTTCTCAGGACTTGGTCTTTCATCGTGGGTCAGCTCAATCCTCAGCTCAACTCCTTTAGGAAAGTAAGCAGCTTGCAGAAGGTTGCCATTGCAAGTCACACTCCCTCCAACAAAGGAAACCAAGGAATTCTCTCCCAAGAAGCTCGCAGCTGGTGCTTCTGCCTGTCCTTACTGTCATATGTGCCAGACCCTACAAGAATTCAGCTCTTGGGCTGGAGAGATTGCTCAGTGGTTAGATGTGTTTGCTTGCAAAGCCTGATGGCCTGGGTTCTATTCCTCAGTAACCATGGAAAAAAACACCAGTAAAGCAAACTTATAACTCACCCATCGTGGCTCAGGGAAATTTGCAGGAGAAGGGGTGGAAAGATTAGAAGAGCCATGGTGGGGGAGAATAGCCAGAGACATTGTCCCCCTCAACAACAACAACAACAACAACAAAAAAAACTGGCTATTGCTTGTACAATTCATAACCTCCATTCTATGGATTGTTCGTTCTAGCAATCCCACTGAGGAGGGCCCTCAGTGGGTTGGGGACAGGGAGGACGGAAATGGGGGAACCAACACAAGACTTGTTAATACAGCGTTTCTAATTATTAGCAATGAATGAATAAACAAATTACTAAAAAAAAACTAATAAAAAAGGAAAAAAGGGACACCCAACACTCACTACATATTCCCCAGGAGTTTTTGAGTGCCCCTCCTCCCCAAGGACTGTCTGCCTCCTCATGGCACCAGCAGGATCCTTGTGCTTATCACCATGGCGAGCATGTGGCAGACACTTGATGACATAAATGATTAGATATAGCCAAGGCATGTCCCCACCCTCCTGACCTTTGTCCAGACCTTTCTGCGAAGCAGATCTCCTCTCGTGAGCGTTCTTGTCCCCTGGAACGTTTTGAAAGGCTTTGGATGGAGCTAAACTATTGGAGAAATAGTGAAGACTCTGGCTCTAAAGGCTCCTGGGGAGGGCAGCCTCAATGTGTCGTAGATCCTAGGAAGGAAGATGAGACAGGAGAGGTTGTTCAGGAACCTCTCTCTCTCTCTCACTGTGTCTTATATACACAGGCATCTAAGTTACCAAGATTATATGGAAGGCATCCACCACTGTTTTCATCTGTTTCCTCACTATAAAAAGATGTTTAATGCTAGCATTAACAGGTGAGTTCCTCCGCCCTCATGACCTTAAAGACAATGGTTGGAATTGTGGCCTGCCTGCTCAGGCCCAGGCCCAAGCCAAGGGGAGCTAAGGATCTCTGAATAGAAATAGCTTAGAAGTCCCATGGGTCATGCCAACTTTTCTGAGGGAAAATTCCACCCACTATCCTTGTTGGCCATCTGTTAAGTTAAGCCTCTTGGCCCACCAGACCTTCTAAGAACAAATGGAAACCACAACAATGTTATCAGAGCACCATGGAGCCCCATCAAAGACACACGTGTAATGATTACTGACACTGTGTTTGCTTTTCCTATATGCTGAACTCACCTCCTGAGGAAGGGGGGGGGTTGTCCCCTCCTAAGGCTGCATAGCTGTGGGAGGGGCCACAATGAAAGGTCACTGTTCTTTAGCTATAACAGTGGATTTCAACGATAGGAGATTTGGTCTCTAGGGAGACACTGCTTGTCACAATGTGGGGAGGGTATTACTGGCATCTAATGAGTGACGTCCAAGGATACCGGTGAACATCCTAACAGTGCACACAACAGTCCCCAAATCAAGATTTGGGGTAGTGAGAAAGTGTGAACAGCCGAGGAGCTGGTGATAGATGGGAGATGGGCTTGGGGGTACAGGAGTGGTGCAGAGACAGCTTTGGGAGTGGAGGCTGTCAGAAACAAGAAGATTCCAGGAAACTAAGAAGGTAGGTAAGATAAGCCAGGTGTGGTGGTTTATACCATTAATCCTCTAGCACTTGGGAGGCTGAGGTAAGAGAATCATTGTGAGTTCAGGGCTAGCCTGGACTATAGGTCAGCCTGAACTAGAGTCCCTGCCTCAAAATAAAAGTGGGAAAGGGTTTCTTCAAAGTCTTTAGGGCACCACCACTAGTGACTACCAACATGGACACTCTTTCCTTGTGTAGGCACCAGACATGGCTTTCAGGAAAAAATAGAAAATAAAGAAAAAAGGTCTCAGATTTCCATGTGGCTTCATGAGCAAGCAGATTTTCAGACACAGGGCTGTGTTATTGATGTTGGCAGGTACATGAGTCTTATATTAGATGATATAGAAGAGATTCGAAACAAAGCCAAAGAAGCGACTGAGTGGGAGTGTGTTAAATGGAGATGTTACTCTGCTACAAATTACCTCCAATGTTCATGGAACCGAGAGGCTGTCAAGAAGGCACAGTCATTTGTTTTTTAGAAATAGATTTTAAGCCAGGCGTGGTGGCATATGCCTTTAATCCCAGCACTCAGGAGGCCAAGATAGGAGGATCACCGTGTGTTCAAGACCAGCCTGATACTACAGAGTGAGTTCCAGGTCAGCCTGGGCTAGAATGAGACCCTCCCTACCCTGAAACCCACCCTTCCCCAAAGAAAAAAATAAAAACAAACAAACGAAAAATAGACTTTAAGGGCTCGAGAGATGGCTCATCAGTTAATGGCACTTACTTGCAAAGCCTGACAGCCTGGGTTTGAGTTCCCAGTATCCATGTTTGCCAGATGTACAAAGTGGTACATGCATCTGGAGTTCATTTGTAGCCCTGGTGTACCTGTACTTACTGGTGTGCCCATACTCTCTATTTCTCTCTCTCTCAAATAAATTAAAAATTAATATTTTTTAAAAATTAATGTTTAAAAATTTTATTTGTACACATGGTGTGTGTGTGAGAGAGAGAGAGACAGAGAGACAGAGAGAGAATATGGACACACTAGAGTAGTGAATGCCAGATGTTTGCAACACTTTCTGCATCTGGCTTCATGTGAGTACTAGGGAATCAAACCCAGGGCTTAGGCTCTGCAAGCAAGTTCCCTTAACCACTGAACCATCTCCTCAGCTTCATGTTTTTAAATATAGTTCTGATATATTTTTTCCATATTTTGAGGACCCTTGTGTTATTATTACCTGGTGCTAATAAATAATGTGAGATTATTTTCTTAGTAAATGATAATTATTATTATTATTATTGGGCCCTAAAGTCTTATGCACTCTTGGTAAAAAATGTAAACCAGTATGGCCACTATGGAACTAAGTGTAGAGGTGCCTCAAAACACTAAGACTTGAAGTTCCACATGATCCAGTTATTCCACTCTTGGAAATGCACCAGAGGAATCTAAGCCCACATGCCACAAGGATACTTGCACATCAGTGTTCACTGTGGCTCTATTCACAAGAGCCAAGATACAGAACGAGCCTTGATGCCCATCAGCAAATGGATGAATAAAGAAATCTAGTATATATACACAATCGAGTTTTATTCAGCCATAAAGAAGAATGAAATCATGTCATTTGCAGAAAAATGGATGGAATTGGAGTTCATGCTAAACAAAATAAACTAGACTCGGGAAGACAAATATTGTGTGTTTTCTCTCTCATATGCAAAATCTAGAATTAAAAATAAGAAAACAGCAGGAGGGAGGAGGGACCAGAGGAGGTGATGGAGGGGGAATGTGATCAAATCCATATCGTATTCATGTATGAACATATTATACATAAGCATATCAACTTATGGAAACATTAAGTTTTAAAAAAAGAAAAATGGGGCTGGAGAGATGGCTTAGCGGTTAAGGGGCTTGCCTTCAAAGCTTAAAAATCAGAGTTCAACTCCCCAGGACCCACATAAATCCAGATGCATAAAGTGGTTCACAAAGGGAGGCTGAGGAAGCTGGTCCACAGACCAGGTCTTGAGCAGGTCATCATATGATGCTACATGTTCCTTTTATGCTAATTATCGATTTCATAAAAATTATCATCTTCATCCTTTTAAGTATACAGTTCAGTAGTGCTAAGTGCGTTCACACCGACATGCAGACCAGCTCCAAGGCTCTCCTCCCTGCGGAAGGGAGCCTCCACGCCCATCAACAACTTGCCCTCTTTTCTCTCTACACTCAGACCTTCACCTCTACTTTCTGCTCTATGAACTGGCTGATCAAGGCCAGCAACCGGCTGATTTTTCTTCTTGTTGTTCTGTTTTTTGGAAGTAGAGTCTCACCCTAGCCAAGGCTGACCTAGCGACTCACTCTGTATTCCCAGGCTGGTCTCGAACTCACAGCGATCCTCCTACCTCTGCTGGGATTAAAGGGGTGCACCACCACACACCGCCAACTGGCTGATTTTGTTTAGCATAGTGTCCTCAAAGCTCATTCATACTGTGGCTTCTATCAGAATTCCCTTCCTTTTCAAGAATATTCTCTTAAAGTAATTTCCACACTTTCCTTTTGTTCTTTATTTCTTGGTGGACACTGGGGTGCTCCAAACTTTTGTACATTGTGAAGAACTCTAGGGATTAAACTCAATGTTAGAGCCCTTGCCTAGCAAATCAAGGCCCTGTGTCTGATCCCCAACACCAGAAAAAAAAATCTTGAAAAGAATTCTGGGGCTGGGCAGATAGCTAAGTGGTTAAAGGTGCTTATTGTCAAAGCCTACAGTCCCAGGGTTCGATTCCCCAGTGCCCAAGTAAAGCCAGATGCACAAAGTGGCACATGAATCTGGAGTTCATCTGCAGCAGGAAGAGGTCCTGGTAAGCCCATCCCCCCTCGTGTTCTCTGGTCGCAAATTTTAAAAAAAGAAATGAAAAAAAGAATTCTGATATAAACATGAGTATAAGCATGTCTTTGAGATGCTGTTGTATCTAATGCTAATCCTATTTTCAGATTTAAAAAATATGTTATGTATTGATCTGTGATCAGAAATAGAGACAGAGTGACAGAGAGAGAATGGGCATGCCAGGCCCTTTTGCTGTTGCAAATGAACTCCAGATGTATGTGCCACTTTTGTGCATCTGGTTTTACATGGGTACAGCGGAATCAAACCCCAGCCAGCAGGCATTGGAAGCAGGTAAGTGCCTTTAACTGCTGAGCCATCTCTCCAGCTCCTATTTTCAGAGTTCTGAATGATCACCATACTGTTTTGCATTTGGCTTAAGCTTGACAGAATGGGGGAGATTTACAAATAACTGTTACGTAGGTCCCGCCTGCAGGGTTTGGCTTGATTAGCTTGGGATGTAGTTGGCATCTGAATCCTTAGCACCCACCCTCTTAGTGATGCTAGAGGCCCTGCTCCCTGGTCCTCTCCCTCTTTCTCAAAAAACTCTGAGCAGGCTTGCTAAGATGATGGGTTCCAGCTAAGTGGGATTTTTATGCCAGGATCCATATGCCTGTGCTGCCATATGGCATCCTCTGCTCAGCTCCCAGGCAGTGTCTCCCTCCAAACCACCAAGCACATCAGATCCTCATTAGCCACTAGTAGGGGATTTCACGATGGCCTCCCATGGCTTTGAACTCAGGGAACATTGGAGCAGGCAGACCTCAATAAGTACCTGGTCCTTTTCTATTTTTTGTTTTTTAAAGAGTTCTTAACTTCAAAGGTAAATTTACTTAAAATCTATTAATGTAAGACAGACCAAAATAGAATTCCTCTGTAGACTGAGGAATAAAGTGAGGTCACTTATACCTGAAACGATCCCCCATGGCCTCCTGTGTCCTCCTAAACTTGTCTCTGAACTAGCCTCAATCTCTCATTTCACCTGTCTGGAAACCAAGGTTCAAGAATTGAAGTGGCCCACTGGTGACCATCTTCTGTATCTCTCAGGAAAACATTTCTCTATAGGGGTATGAAGGATTCCCTGGAGAGGTCTTGGTGGGCTATTTTAGCATCTGCTTGAACACTAGGCCACCAGACACACCTTTCAGAGCAGCTACAACTGCCTCCACCTAATTCTGCAAAGCCTACTGTTACAGTGGCTTCACTAAGGACTTCAGGGGTGAGGGGGCTCAGAAGTTAAGGCATTTGCCTGCCTGCAAAGCCTAAGGACCCAGGTTTGATTCCACAGTACCCACGTAAAACCAGTTGCACAAAGTGGCACATGCATCTGGTGTTTGTTTGCAGCGGCTTGAAGCCCTGGTGTGCCCATTCTGTTTGTCTGTGTGTCTCTCTTCTCTGTCTCTCTTTGCTTGCAAATAAATAAAAATAATTTTTAAATAAAGAACCTCAAAGGACTGATTGGGGAGAGTCCATCGGCAGGAAATGATCTCAATCAATACTGGTTTGGGTTGCTCAACAAGACACCTGCTTGAATACAGAATAATGGACCCCATGGGATTTCATCAAGTTTCCGTAGGAATGGCCCAAAGAGTTACAACTTTGACCTTAAAGGTCATATAAGTGGCTGGGGCTTTTGCTTAGTTGGTAGACTGCCTAGCATGCAAGAATGATCCCCAGCACTGCATACATACACAGGACATTACACCTGTAATTGCAGGAGCAGCAGAAGTTCAAGGTTATCCTTATTTATATAGCAAGATCATGGCTAGCCTGGGATATATGAAACCTGGTCTAAAATTAAAAAAAAAAACTGTGTGCTAGGACTTTATGAGGAGGCCATCATAAATATGACCCAAATTGTCGGGGTGAGGTGGAGGGATGGTGAGAATGCCATACAAATGTGTATCTGGGTCTTGGAATTCAAGTTCCAATGAGGCAGGGTGTAGGAATTCACAAAGGGACATCTCTCAATAGCTGGAAGTAAGCTTTTGTACTTTGAAAAATTGTATGAAATGACACAAAAGTGACACCCATTAGAATGTACTGTTTTCTTAAAAGGCAAATGGAAAAAAATGCAGTATTTCCAAATGTTTTGTAAAACCTATGATTTGGCTGAGATTGCTGGCTACCATCTTGACCACAGACCATAAATAATCACATGGGAAGAGCAGTAGCTCTGATGGACTATCCATAAATCGTGGGCGTGCCTGAATCTAGCCATGCCTAATGACATCTACCCTTGGGCTTCTCAGCCATTCTAGGAAGAGCAGGCATTTTTCCCACTTCATTTGAAATCAGGATGATATCATATATAACAAAAAGCCCTAAGTAATAGATCCCCAATGTGTACTTATTAACTCACTCATTAACAGAAACCTGGGGAGGGATCATTCCCATGGTTCGGGTATCAGGAACAGTCAAGGTTGTTTCCCCGTGACCACAAACACTCACACGTCAAAAACACAGGTCATTTGTACCATTCTTGTTAACTCCAGTTCCACACCCAATGCAAGGCTTTTCTTTCTTCTTCTGTTTCTTGTTGGGTTACACTAGTCCTTGAATCCTAGATTCTCTTGATGGGTCTCCAAGTGATGACCAAGTAAACTCAGTGATTCTCCAGCTGAGCCCTGTCTGTATGCAAGGGCTTGAGTTAACTTTATAACCTGCGGGACAGGCCCTTCTCAGAAAGGAAGCTTCACAGGCCCACAGCAGGATACAATGAGTTGGGTGGACATCTCCAAAGGCAAAGGGCTCCCCTCTCTTCAGAGAATTGGGAAAGGCACGTGGCCAGTGTCATGGTCTCCAGACAGCTCAAGGTGTCTGGGTCTGAAGGTCATGCTGAGTACCTGGGACCTGAGGGCTGGGGGGAAGAAGGCTTGGATGTGGTCACAGCTCTGCCTATGGTCAGCTCATTGTGTGGGGGCCACGTGGGCGGGTATCCTCTGCTTCACTCAGGTCAGCAAGCTGAGTGTAATGGAGTCCTGCACCCTAGATCCTTTCTCTACGCCATGCCTTCAAGCAGAGTCTTCAGCTGATATAAAGCTCAGACAGGCTGACAGCCCCTATTCTACCAGCTTCAAATCCAACAGGTTCTGAAAACCACAGGGCTTTATTTTTCATTTTTTTGGCAGGGGGACTTACTGAGCAGCCAAATCTGGCCTGAACGGACATGAGGCTATTTATAGCCTGTATTATCCTGCTTGGTGTGAATATGTCCACATTTCAGCATGGGGATATTAATGGTTTGTTTACAGGGTGCTGGGCTAGACTCCACCAGGAATGTCTGGAAGAAAGAATCGGCAACATATTGTCTTCCTAAAGTTAAATCTGCCTAAACTGCCCAAAACTGCTGCCACTCCCCCCACCCCTCCCCTCCCCCACTAGTGTTGAATAATGATTTAGGTACCTGTACCCCCCAAGGTCAGCATGCTCGACGCCCAAACACCTGCAAAAGTTCCCAGAACAAGCTCCTCATTTCCCAAGCCTCTGCACTTCCATTTGTCTCATGACTATGTCTCCCAAGCCCCTCTCAGAATATCAGAATCCACAGTTGTGGACTAGATCAGGACATTTTGGTCAATGATGGCAATTATATATATGATAAGGGCCTCATGGTAGGATTACAATGGAGCTGAAACTTCCATTGTCTACCCATGTCTTAACCATTCTAACATCCAGCACACACACTCCTCCTGTGTTCGATGTACAGCAATGCCTGTCTTTGTCTTGTAAAAGTGAAACACAATTATATGCAGTGTACAGGGCTTGATAATGACAATAAATCCCTAGGTTATTGGGTCATATGTTTACTATGCTATACTTTTTATCATTATTTGAGAGAATTTTGGCTTATAAAAAGTTTACTGAGGACTGGAGAGATGGCTAAGCGGTTAAAGGTGCTTGTCTGCAAAGCCTAACAGCCTTGGTTTGATTCCCCAGTACCCACGTAAAGCCAGACGCACAAAGTAGGGCATGCGTCTGAAATTCGTTTGCAGTGGCAGGAGACCCTGTGCCCATTCTCTCTCTCTCTCTCTCTCTCTCTCTCTCTCTCTCTCTCTCTCTCTCTCTCTCTCTGCCTCTCTCGCTCAAATAAATAAATAAAACTTTTTAAAGTATGGGCTGGAGAGATGGCTTAGGAGTTAAGGTGCTTGCTTGCAAAGCCCAACTTCCTGGGTTCAATTCTCCAGCACCCATGTAAAGCCAGAGGCACAAAGTGGCCCATGCACCTGGAGTTCATTTGCAGAGGCAAGAAGCCCTGGCACAACCATTCTCTTTCTCTCTGTCTCTCTTCCTCTCTGTAAATAAATAAATCTTTGGGAAAAAAAGTTTACTGTGTCTGTGTGTGATAGCGCAAGCCTTTAATCCCAGCACTCAGGACGCAGAGGTAGAAGGACCGCTGTGAGTTCAAGGCCACCCTGAGACTACATAGTAAATTCTAGGTCAGCCTGGGTTAGTGTGAGACCCTACCTAGAAAAACCAAAAAACAAACAACAACAACAACAACAAAAATACTGTGAAGCAGGATGCCATGTGCTATCATTGGGTGTGATTTGGGTGTCTTCTCAGGGACCACAGTGATTGATGGATTCATTCTTTAGAATGGAACCTAGTGGGTCATTGAGGGTGTGCCCTCAGATAGTAGTGCCCACAGGACTCCTTGGTAGTTCCCAGGGAGGGTTGTTAAAGAAGTGGGAGGCTGGCCTTGCCCAGATCTCTCTGCTTCTTGGATTTCCACATGACATTTCTCCCTGTACCCCAGAGTGGGCACTTGTCATTTAGACGTTCTGTCTCCAACACTGTGAACCCAAAAAACCTTCGCTTACTGAGTTAGCTACCTCGGGCATTTTCTTGCAGGGATTCGAGGCTGCCAAGCACACGTGTTAAGCTGGCGAGCGGCCTCTCACAGCTTTCATCTTGACTGCACTGGAGGCCTCGCCATGTGTCCTAGACAGAGTGTGTGTGAGTACACGCCGTGACAGTCATTCGTCCAGACGGTCATCCACTCCTCAGCACACCTTCCCAGCCTGAAGTGATTGTCCCTTTTCTGGTAAATCCTGTCCAACCCAGGATAGCCTTGTTTCTTTCCTAAAACTCTTCTCTTCCTTTTGGGGCCCTGTTCTCTGTAACAGATCAGGAACTGACCCAATCAAGTCATGTGAGAAAAGATGCTCAGTAGGGGGGCAAGAGCCTAGCACCCAGACACTTAAGCTATGGATTGTGACCCCCACATGGTGTGGCAGAATGGAAAGTGGGGGTCATAAAAATATCTGAAATTAGTAAAAGAGTTCTGAATAACAACCAAAAATTAATGCAAAATCCAATGCGTACTGAATCTGAGATCTTTCTGGCACTCACCCTGACTGCACCATGTTGTTTGACTCTGGCCTTGGTTCTGAACACGCATGTGCACTTTACACGGTACATGTCACGTCACACACACCCAGGGAACACTGCCCGAAACACCTGGGCTCAGAAGTGAGGCTGTGTGTTATGAACTCATGAAAACATCTTTAATTATGGAAAACAGCCTATTGTATTCTACAGTCAGTCCTCACCAAATTAGTATGTTTTTGCATTGTATTGCATTGCCTAACATGTCCAAAACCCTAGGTTTGAGCCCTAAAACCACATAAACCAGGTATGTGTGGTGGCACATACCTATAATCTCAACATTTGGGAGGTAGAGTCAGAGGTTACATAGTAAGTTCGAAGCCAGCCTATGTTACCTGAGACTCTGACTCAAAAAAAAAAAAAAAAGAATCATTCATCTAGACGTGGTGGTGCACACCTTTAATCCCAGCACTCGGAGGCAGAGGTAAGAGGATCACTTTGTAATCCTCTTTTGGACACTGGTAAGGAGTTCAGCGTAGGACTAAAAGTGAGCTCCGGGTGAGCCTGGGCTACAGTGAGACCCTACCTGAGGGGGGAAAAAAATCATTCAATGAATTCTGGCTTGGGATTAGGACAGAACTTCCAAAAATTTTTGGAATGTTCCTAAACATACTTCGGTCATTTCTTCCCAGATATTTATGCAAAGCAGCATTCCCAGCACTGATTACAAAATCAAAGTATCAATGAACTCTGAAAAACTTTGAAGATGTTCTACATTGTTCAATCAAATATTCTGCCAAGATTTCACTGTTTATATGAAAAATAAACATGCCTACAGAGTGAATTCCAGGTCAGCCTTGGATAGAGGCTAGAGCAAGACCCTACCTTGAAAAACAAACAAAAAAGATTAAAAAATAAAAATAAACATGCATGCCCTCCTAATTAGTATGCAAACTGGCTTCCATCTTTAATAGAAAATAAAATTATATGTATACCAAAGAATTGTTTTTAAATGAATTTCTTTATGGATTATTATCAGTAATTGCTTAACTTGTATATGTATATACTAGTTTTATAAACTTGTATGCCTGAGGGTGTGGAAAATTTTTCTAGAGCAAAAAGAGGTCAGAAATAGTTGCCCTAGCCTAACATGGGAAAGGCCCTGGGGTTGATCCTCAATATTGCAAAACATAAAACAAACAGAAAAAGAATGGATGGATCTATAACTCTGCCCTACATGGACAAGACAGCTGCATCTGTAATACAAATTTTAATTTATAGTTTTTTAAAATTATGGTTTAATTCTAATTTCTGTCTCTATGAATTTGACAACTCAAGAGAAACCTATAGATGAAATTATATAGTATTTCTTTTGTGACTGGCTTACTCCACTGAGTATAGTGTCATTAAAGTTCATTTATGGTATGTGACATAATTTCTTTACTTTTCAGGGATGAATAATATTCCATCATATATATATATATATATATATATATATATATATATATATATATATATATATATATATATATATATATACATATATAATCCCTTGGTTCCTGGACCCCAACACCCCAAAATACTAAAATTTATGAATTTATGGATGTTCATGTCCTTTATATTAAATGCTTTAGTATTTATACATAACTTATATATATGCTTTAAGTCACTGCTGGATGCTTTACAGTAGTTTATACAGTATAAATGCTATGTAATAGGGGTCTTACTATGTTGTGTAAGGAATAATAACAACATATTTAGTAAATATTAAGGTTTGGTTTTGTTGTTTGTTTTGGAGGGATAGGGTCTCACTGTAGGCCAGGCTGACCTGGAATTCACTACGTAGTCTCAGGGTGGCCTTGAACTCACAGTGATCCTCCTGTGACCTCTGCCCCCCTGATTGCTGGGATTACAGGTATGCACCACTATGCCTATATGCATCCACTTGTTGGCTATTGTGAATAATGGCTCCCTGAATGTGGGTATACTAGAACAAGTGAATTCTTTTTTGTTAAATATTTTTATCTATTTATTTGCAAGGAGAAAGAGAGAGGGAGAGAGAGAGAGAACACGGGCTTGGCAAACCAGGGCCTCTAAGCCACTGCAAATAAACTCCAGGTGCATGTGGCACTTTGTGCATCTAGCTTTACATGGGTACTGGAGAAACAAATCCAGGCAGTCAGGCTTTGCAAGCAAGCACCTTGACCACGGAGCCATCTCTCCAGCCCTAGAGCAGGTGCATTCTTAAACCTCTTGATTTGCAGCTCCTTGTGAGCAGACAGCGTGGATTCATCTTCCCTTGGCCTTATAGAGCTAGAGAGGAGGAGGGGGGAGGAGGAAGTAGACGATGGAGAGAAAAGGATGGGGGTTTGGCGAGCAGGCAATAGGGCCAGGGGCTTGGCCTTTCTTCTCTGGGACACACCCTTGGAAGCATGAAGACCCTGGGGGGGGTCTGGAATGCTGGTTGGTATAGGGACAATGCATGGGCTTAGTGGCCAGCCTCCCTGGCTTTATAAAGAAATGACTAGAGCTGGGCCACTTCCAAAGTGTTTTGGACAGTGGTACAGCAGAAACAATGACTAGGCAAAGAGTCAGAGAAGTGCCCTTGGTCTTATGCAGGAAAAAAGCTCGTGTGTCCAGGGTACAATGAGGCCCAGGTGCTTTA
>PVHP010012574.1:0-42564 GCA_004024765.1 Zapus hudsonius
TGGTCATCCTCTCCATCTTCGGGGCGCTCGTGGTGGTGGCCGTGGCGGGCGTGTACGTGGGCTACAGACACACTCCGCTGGTGAAGGCCAACGACCGGGCGCTGAGCTTCCTCGTGCAGGTGTCTCTGGCCATCACGGTGCTGTCGTCCATGCTGTTCATCGGCAAGCCAAGCACCTGGTCCTGCATGGCCCGCCAGGTGGGAATGTCAACAGCCCTTGTGGAAATCAGTGTGGAGGTTCCTGAGACAGATAAAAATAATTTTATCCTATGATGCAGCTATACCATTCCTTGGCATATACCCTAAGGACTCTACACATTACTATAGAGATACTTGCTTATTAATCACAGTAGCTAGAAAATGGAACCAGCCTAGATGCCCATCAACTGATGAAAGGATAATGAAGACATGGTATATTTGCACAATGCAGTTTTATTCAGCTATAAAGAAACACAAAATTGTGAAATTTTCAGGGAAATGAATAGACCTGGAGACCATTATACCAAGTGAGGTAACGTAGGTTTAGAAAATTAAATGCCATATGTTCTGTCTCATATGTGGATCCCAGCTTTAAATGTGTAATAGTTGCAAGCGAGATGGAGTAAAAGTCACTATTAGAGGCCAAGAAGCTTGAAAGGAGCCACAAGGGAGGAAAGAGAAGGGTTTTGGGAGAAAATAGTAGATATATAAGAAGAAAGGGAATCCTGAGGTGGAACTGGCTAGGTGGAATCAGGGGACTGAATGAATGAAAGGAGGGGGTTGGAAGAATGTTGATCAAACAATGTTAATAAAACTTAGAGATGTTGGGAACAAGCCATCTGGAAACCTACTTCTTCACTAGCTAAATATTAATCATTAAATGTTTTAAATGTTAAAATAGAATTTGGGCAGAAGCATCTTGTCATATATCTGGAAGTATATCAGTTCCTTTTAAATTTTCAAATGTAGTGGAGTAGATGTTCTTAAGGTAATGTCCATATGATTTTCTGAATTTCATGAGTATCTATTGTAATGGTGCCCTGTTGTCTCTAATTGTATTGATTTGGATTTCTTCTCTCTTTCTTTTGGCAAGTTTTAATAAAAGTTTATCAATTTTGTTTATCCTTTCAAAGTACCAAGTGTTTGTTTCATGATTCTTTGTATTAGTTTTGTTTATTTGTTTCTGTTTCATTAACCTCCGTCCTGATCATCATTATTTTTTTTTCAGGTACTTATTTTTGATTTGACTCTTTTTTTCTTTTTCTAAGGCCTTAAGGCATAACATTAAGTTATTGATTTATTTATGACCTCTCTAATTTCTTAATATAGGGTAAGTTGGTTAGAAACAAAGACTGTAGAAAAACATAGTTGGTGATCCTGTAATCCTAGCGTATCATTTTAGCTCTCTGATTTTTAAACCTGCCACACACCTGCAGCAGGTATTACATTATTATTAGCTAGTTCTCACCTGCATCTCTTTAGCTTAGTCCCATGCAGCTGGGTGTTCGAAACTCCACCGGAGGCTGGAGTGCTCCTCCATTTGCTCTGACTGTCAGCAGCCCTTCTGGACCACATAGTCACTGAAATCAGAAACCTGAGAGCCATCATCATTTCATTTTTTCTTCTACTATCACTTCTTTGCAAGCCCATGGACAATGCACACACAAACCAGCCAATCAGCTCTCACCTCAGTATAGCTCTAGGACTGGGCCAACCTTCTTTATTAACTAATTTATCAGTCATTGGCCCAAGAACTTGCAGTCATTTACTTTGCTCTAATTTCTACTCCACATATTACACATTTATTTCACTCCCTCTCCCTCCTACTTACTACTATATCTTCAATAATCTTCAATACCTAGAATAGTGCCAACTAAATATATATACCTGTTGAGTGAAAGCCAAGTTGCAGAGTGAGAGGAAGATACTGATTCTCTTCCCTCTTTCAGGCTAACGCCACATTTACTCAAATCACTGCAGCCATTTTTGCATGGCACACTTGTCCCTGCCTTTCTGTCTAAATGTTATTTCTTGTACTGCAGCAAGAGGCAGATGCATGTGTAATTTTGTCACTTCCTGATTCAATCTCCTAGCAAGGGAGCTGCCGTTCATTCATTTTTTAAAAAAGATATTTTTATTATGCTTTATTATGAATCAGTTTATACATTGTCTGAGCAAATCTTGTGAATGTGTGTTCATTCCTTCTCCTCCCTGACTCCTTGTGGTCTTCCAGGAAGATCATTTACAATTCCCTCCATTCATCTCCCTGAGAAACAGTGGTTCCTTCCTTCTGGAATAGTATTCCCTTCTCTGTCCCTCTTTCCTCGATGTCTTCCTCTAATCCTTGGAGATTCGGGTAATATGCCTCCTCCCTGGTCAATTCCAGCTGACCTGTCTCAAGCAAGTTGGCATCAGGATCCTTCCTATTGCTGTCACAGCCCTTGATAATGGTTCACATCTTTCCCAGAAGCACCGTGTGCTGGGGTCTGCATTGCTCATCTCTGTAGGTTTTCTTGCGAGATCCTGACACATGATAGGTGGTCAATAAATGCTTTCTGAATATCAATATACAGTATCAGGTGGCTGCTGAACTCTGGGGTGTGTTGGGTCAGTGTAACCAAGACACAGAAGGAGCTACATTAATTAGTTTCTCTAAAGTCCCTAAGTAGCACTGGCATACATAGGGTTGTACTTACGTCTATGGTTTGGCTATGTTGAACCTTCCTCAGTCATGGCCCTGCTCTTCAGAAAATGCGTACTTATGGATGCTGTAAACCAGGGCCTTTGAAATTTTTCTCATTTGTGTTTCATTGACAGCTGGGAAGTTTTACTGTCACAACAGTGTATAATTATATAAAATGGGCACACAAATCCAACATCTGGGCTGGAGTTGTAACTCAGTGGTGGAGTACTTACCTAGCGTGCGCAAAACCCTGAGTTCAAGTCCCAGCACCAGAAAACAAACAAACAAATTCAACATTTACTGATAACAAGTCATAAATTTACTTTAAAACAATTATTTGGGATACATATAATTTTACTATTCATTAAAGACAAAAGAAAGTTTGCATAGAAGTGAGATGGATGTGTTATTTTTACATAGAGAATTAAAATCTTGGGACAGTGGTTAAAGGAACTTGCTCTGCTAGTCTGATAACCAGAGTTCTGACCCCCAGCACCCTATAAAGTGACTCATATCTGTAATCCCAACATATATAGGGCAGTGGAAGGGAGACTCCCAGCAGCAAGTAATCATAAAAGAAATTGCCACAAACAAGATCAAATGAGAGGTCCAACACTCTAAGGTTGCCCTCTGACCTTCACTTGTGTATTGTGGCACACACACACATACACACACACATACACCCATACACATACACACACATACACATACACACACATACACATACACACACGCACACACACATATACACATACACATACAGACGCACACACACATACACACACACGCACACGCACACACACACAAATAATAATAAGAATTAAATCTTGGTTGATTATTTAGTACTCCAAGACAAAGAACATTTTCAATGTTTTTCAGAGTTGACATGTATTTTGATCTTATAACCACCAATTCTGAGACTGTCTTATTTTGATTTTGAAAAAATATTTTGATTTTATAATCACCAATTCTGAGACCTGTAATATAAAACGACAGTAGACTGTTTAGGGCCATTTCAGAAACTGGTAGAACTTTTCTCTGAATCCTAAACCAAAATTAATTTAACAATTTTTTTTATGAAACTCAAACTAGCCACTCAAGCAGTAATTTTTAAATTTAAACACTAACAAAATGCAGTCCAAAAATACACGAATTTGATATATGTTGCAGAATGGTGTTAGGAAAACATTATAAGATTTTTGCAATTAAGCCATCGTGTCTCCTTGAGAGCAGTTCTTGTTTGTTTGTGTTTATGAGGTAGGGCCTCAGTCCAGTCCAGGCTGACTCTTAATTCACTCTGTAGTCTCAGGGTGGCCTCGAACTCCCTGCAATCCTCCTACCTCTGCCTCCCGAGTGCTGGGATTAAAGAAGTGGGACACCACGCCCAGCTTGAGAGCAAATCCTTGTATGACAGTAAAACCGCTACAATTTCTAATAGCTTCAACTCTGAGCCAAGCAGGGCTTGCTTTTTGGTGTGGTGAGGAGAGGTGGCATGTGCAGAGCCAAGCGTGTTCAGAGCAGACTGGAGTGACGTCACGTGATGTGGCAGAGGCTCCAGCACTGCCAGAAATACCTTGAATTCATTATGTGTTTTAACTAATTTTGGTTGATACACATTTAGAAACCTTTTATTATTGCCACTTTTGGGTGACACATTCAGTTACATGGTTTCAATGGGCGTGATGGTTAGGTTTTGTTGTCAACTTGATATTTTTAATTATCTTGGGTGGGTTTCTGAGGATGTTTACAAGAAGGCAACCTCTCAGCAAGGGGCAGGATATAAAGAAGCTCAAAGAAGTTGGAAATAAACATCCTTTCCTGTGTGGGCAGTGCAGGAAGGAAATTCCAGAGACTCAGGAAGCCATTAAGTCTGGGAAAGGAAGGCATTAAGTCTGGGAAAGGGTTGTAAGACCTCCACCCTAAGGCTATATAAAGGGGAAGAAATTCTCTCCTTGGCCTTCTGCCTGTTCCCTGTTCTGTGTGTGTGGTGTAGGTGATGGGTTTTTCTCTCTGCTCGAACCTGTGAATGGAACTTCCCTTCAATCTGTAGTTTCAATAAATACTTTCCTCCCCCAAATTGTGCCTGGTTTGAAGATTCATCTCAGCGGCGTGTGGCTGACTACGACAATGGGGTACTGGTCCACAATTTAAAATGCTATAAACAACTCGAAGAAATCCAAGATGACTTCTCTCTAGAGACGTAGTCTCAGATCCATAAAACAAGTCCCTTAAAGGTCTCAGTCACTCACTGAGTTCGACATAGCATGTTGTCAACTCACAGCCTTCCATCTATTGCCTTGATCATGGCCTGTAACCTCACAACCAGCCAAGATCAAAATGCCTTCTGTACTCAGGACCGTTCAGCACTCAGTCACGTTTCCTAGCTTGACTAGAAGTCCTTCTTCATGACTGTTTTGCTGTCCCCTAATTGTACACCTTTACTTATCTTTCAGTGTAGGATTTTACAGCTCACTGCCAATGGGATTGTACAGTCATTGAGACAGCACTGAACAAATGATATCCATTGTTTCCTCCTGGGTTTATAATGCAATAAAACCTAAGAGAAAGAGTAGCCAAGGTAGGCCAGCATGCCTTTACTATGCTAAATCCTGCATTGAGAATATAACTTATTTGGAGAGTCAATTGGATTTCCTAAATCTGATTCCAAGAATTGCGTAGATTTAACATACAGTCATACGCAATGCAGGGCTGGGGGTATTTGGACGCTCAATGTGAGGAGCTGCCTGGGAAGAAACTTGGGTTTGGGGGTGGGGAAGGAAATTCCTACACCCTGTGGTCAGTTGGCTACTGAGAACTTGGTGGATATGGTGTCTGAGTCTAGCTGTTACTCCACTTCCCCTCATGAAATAGTGAAGCCATGGGGAAAGGCCAAGCGTGTGACACTTAATTGAGTTCCCTCAGGAGAGGAGTCAGGAGTGGGGAAGAAGCCAACATCAAACGTAAATAACTCCATGTTGTAAGCAGTGTGTCATGGTTTGATCTAGGTGTCCCCACAAACAAATGTATTCTGAATGCTTGATCCCCAGATGATGGCAGTTCAGGAATTAGAACCTCGCTGGAGCTGTATTGTCAGGGGCAGGCTTATGGGGGTTATAAACCAGCTTCCCCTCACCAGTGTTTGGTATACCTTCCTGCTGCTGTTTGCAGTTCTGTGGTGGAGGTGATGTCCACCCCTCTGCTCATGCCATCGTCGTTTTCCCTGCCAGGATGGAGTTTCCCCTCCAGTCTGTAAGCTAAATAAACCCATTCCTCCACAAGCCGCTTTTTGGTTGGGTTCTTTCTTTACAGCAACTAGAAAGCTGACTACAACACAGTGAAACATAAAATTTAGGAGGTATTCTAATTCCCATTAAGATTTGACTCCTTTTAACTTCCTGCCATTGCCTAGATTCTAATGACTAGAATTTGTACAGGTACAGATGAGACAAATTTTAGTATAATAAAGAGAAGATGGAGTGAATCGTATATGGGTGGCTTACCATAATTTCCAATGATGGTCATATAAAGTATCTACCATTTTCCTTGCCTGTGTTATAATGACACCCATTACAATCCGAAGAAGTATGGAAAAAATACTAGCCCTTGAAGTATGGGGAAAATATTAAGAGAACCTTTTTTTTTCATGAATTGACTCAAGTTTTAAGCTACAATCTCCTTTCAGATGAATAATTTAAAGGCCAGTAATAGATCCACAGTTTTGACCTAGTACATTAATGTTGCATTTTAAAGGTAGAGTTATGTTTGTTAGATTTAGAGGCCTGATCACTTAATCCTGGCACGGGCCCTATGACTAGACAGTATCAAGTGGCCTGCTGGGCTGGATGCTGGGGTTTTGGGTCAATGTAACCAAGATACAGGGGGAAGTGGCAAGGATACCTGAGCTTTCAGAAAGTCTTAGGATCAGTGACATAAAAAATATACCAGTTTCCAGCTCTTCCTACCACAGTCCTCAAGGGAAGTACAAGGTGGTGACAAGGAGGAAAATACTGTTCTGTTTATCTGTCTAAGGGAGAGGATATTTCCCTGGAGGAGTTGGTTATAGAATCTGGAGTTGGGGCAGTTTCATGAGAAGGATTCTTTTAGGCTTAGAGTTAGAATCCTAGGCAGCAGTATAGATGATTATCTTGGGTTTTACACGGGGAAGGAGACAGTTTCTGAGGTTTCAGATTTTTTACACAGTCCAAGTTTGTAATTTGGCAAATTTGGTATAATATATACAAGTGAATCTCTTCTGATAGTTTATGATAGATGTTTTGAGAAGAAATTTTCCATGGAAACTTGGAACACTTTCCTCTATTTTAAGACTTCGTGTATAATAATTTAATATTGGAAATATTTGTTCTTCACATTGAAAATTCAAGTACAGGATTCTATTGTTTTTACAGTTACCATCATCATGGTAGGGCCTGTTGGGAAATTTATCATATTAGGCAAATGAAATAAGACTTACTGTTATTTGTATGAAAGATTTCTAAAATAATAATAATTTCTAAAACTAGCTCTAGAATATCTTGATTAAATTGTTTCTTCTTTATGGCTTTGTCATTTAGCTATTATTTGGGAGATGCATCAAGAAGTTTTTTTAAATTAACATCTTTATTATGAATAATTATATACATTGTTTGAGCAAATCTTGTGAAGGTGTCCCCATTTCCCTCCTCTCTGTTTCCCTGCCCACTGGGGTCCTTCCTCAGTGCGCATACTGGATCTGTCCATAGGTTAGGGGGTTATGACCTGCATCAGAGGGAGCCAGTTTTTCTTTTTTCTTCCCCCTTTCTGCATTGTTGCTGAGGGGACAATGTCTCAGGCTATTCTCTCCCACCATGGCTCTTAAATTCTTTCTTGCCCCCTCTTCCACTCAGTTCTCTGAGTCATGGTGGGTGAGTTTTTTTTTTATTTATTTAAAAAAATATTTTATTTATTCATTTTAAAGCAGAGAGAGAGAGAGAGAGAGAGAGAGAGAGAGAGAGAGAGAGAGAGAGAGAGAGAGAGAGAGAGGGAGAGCACCAGGGCCACCACCTTGTGGGTCTGGCATATGTGAGTCCTGGGGAATTGAACCCAGGGCCTTAGGCACTGGAGACAAGTGCCTTAACCTCTGAGCCATCTCTCCAGCCCAGGTGGGTGAGTTTTAAGTCTTGTTTCTTGTTGACATCTTAAGTGTCTCTGGACTTCTGCTTTGGGTTGTGTTGGGTATTGTTGATGTTCATCTCCATTGACCTTTCATGGGTTATCTGACTTGCTGTGGTGATTGGTCTCCTGTATATCTGGTCACTTTCTCATAGGTTTCATTTGGGCCCTGTGTGAAGGCTAGGTGTGGTTTGTCTTCTGCCAGGATGTCAGCCATCATCCTAAGTCTTGTTGGTAGAATTGGGTTGTCCACGGCCCTCTCAATGCCTTCTGAAAAATACAAACAGAATCTCCATAGGAGAGTAAGATCAGTATAGGTTAAATGAGACACACATTGCTAATTTGGCAAGATTCTAATGGGTGTAGCCTCTCTGTAGCTCTCTGGTAGTGGGAATTTCCCCTTGGAGCCTGGGTTGTTGGTCCCCATAGGATTTTGCCATGGATCCCAGGTCCAGTTAAGCGTTCCTTGTCACTAAGCAGATCTCTTAGCCAATCAGTAAGCTGTTGGTTACCCTCCTAGGTTTAGTGCCACTATTGCACAGATGAGCATTTTTTGACTTGCTGGTCTCTTCCATATAGCAGTGTGTTCAGCATTCTTGTGACAACTGTCTGTATTGTATATCAGTGGTCTCTGCTTTCTCCAAATATCATTGACCAATTTCCCCTGGCAGCTCATGCAATGCCTTCCAGTGTTACACATGCTACCATCTGGGAGATGGTTACCATTCTGGATCTAGAAGGATCTCTTGGTGTTGTTTGATGACACTGTGATTTCTTTAGCAATCAGGTCTTACTTTAGGCCTGGAGCAGGTATTCAAGAGCTTTGAGAGAAGTCTGTCATGTTTTGGGAACCTTGTGGGTCTCTTTGATCAACAGCTCAGTGTGGGAGGAACCAATCACTGGGACAGGGAAACACAGGCCTGAGCAATTTTTCTTGGGGTTAGGCTTCCTCCCATTATAATAATGGGCCCTCATACCAGGTTGTGCCCACAGCTTCCTCAGGAGCTTACTGTATGAAAGTTAGGAGGAGTTTATGGTGTCAATTCATTATTAGTTTAGTTTATTGTATGAGTCCCCCTTTCTTACCCCCCCCCCAATTCTTTTCCATCCCCTTTTACAATCTCTCAGATAATTGGCAGGTTTTCTTAATGTTCAGGCTTAACCTGGTTAGGAACCACAAAAGAAGTGTTTTTAAAGACCCAATGATATTAAATTAAAAAAATAGTTGCAACACAATTTAAAATTTATGAAATCTTTGTTATTTCTCAAATCTGTGATGTGATAATGTAAAGGCAGTGAAGACACTGTCACAGTGTCTGTCAAAGATGCTGTCTCTCTCTCTCAGTCCAAGGGATACAGAGGGAGAGAGGAGAGCAGAGTTCCTGTAGGAAGAATAAGACTCAGCAGCCTTGACTTCTAGCTCTACCTTTGACAGAGATTTGCTGTGACTTTGGGCAAGCGATGATCTGTCCCTGGGTCACCTGGGAAAGGAAGATAGGAGTAAAATATCCCCGAGGCCCTTTTTGGATCGATTAGACTTTGATTTGAATTTTAGAATCACTCAGGGTCCAAGAGTAACTAGACAAAGGGCTGGCGTGACTGGTTGAAGGAGCCGCCTCAACAGAGGGCACGAGTAATGTTGGAATGTTGGAACAAAACACCGAGAGCCCCAGATACAGTCCACCTGCTGGCTGTCATTGCATTCCCCACCTGGTCTATGTTGCAGGACTGCTTCGGGCTTGTTTTGTGTCTGGGTAGGTAAGGGTGTGTGGACTGATCCGGAGACTTGCTTTGCCTTTGGAGATGGGGATGGGAAGTTTTTGTCCTGATGCAGGCTATGTGACTAATTGGCTTTGTGGAGCCTATCTTGGGAGTAGCAGAAGGAGAGACAGTTCCCTGGGTGGACAGGAGCTATTTGTTCAAGCAGTTAAATTTAATAATGCAGGACCTCCTGGGACAGAGACTAATGCACGGTGTTATTTATTCTCTCTTTGCAATTCAGAGTGTCACATTCTTCTAGGTCAAAGCTGTGCCTTTTCTCTACCTGATTTTAATGCAGGCATCTATTTTAGTAGCCTCCAAGAATTCTACCTATCAAGGAGAGAGAGAGAGACAGAGAGACAGAGAGAGAGCGAGCAAATAGGATTATGTTCAGAACTCCTTAGCTTCCATATTTTCAGATCACAGTTTTATTGGTGTTGCTGATGCAAAATGAAGTGTCTGGATACTGGCCCATTAGTCTTAAACTTTTGACTTGCTTGTTCTAGGACATTTAGGTGAAAGAGTCTCAGGTCTCTAAATTGTCTGTTGTATGCTCGGAAATTGGGTCTCTGAGAATGAAAGTCCATATTTGTAGCTGATTTCATGTGCTGATAATTATGGTGCCTAATTCTTTCCATGCGAATTTCAAGACGTGCCTCTGAAAATGTGCAACTCTGAAAAAAAAAAAGCCATAGGAATTTGTCCTCACAATCGCTGTTTCTTCTCTGATTCTATAATGCCTATTTTGTACTAAAAACCAACAATTTAAGTTTATCAAAACCATTTTTCTTATTTACTTGTCCTGAGATTTACCTTCTTTGTTGCAAGGAATGTGAATGCGTATTTCAGGTTTGTGTATAGGACTATGTGAAGCCTAAAGATAATACAGATGGATTTTAAATATCTACCTCTGCATGAAACTTATGAAGAATAGGAGAAACCACAATAAAGTGAATAAGTTGTTTTATGTGAAAATTAAACTCTGATGCTAAAAATAACACATAGTACTAAAAGGAAAAAAATAGGTTAGGGAACTCTTCGGCCTATTATGCAACACATTTTATTAGTATTTTAAAAATAGAAATAATTCATGTAAATCATTAAAAATTAATGAGATGTTCATAAAAATAAAATGAAATTAATGACTAATAAAATAAAAATAAAATATGTGTAAATTAAATTAACAAATATATTTTAAATGACAACCTTCAATGTGGGTTAGGTTCATTCTTATATTAGTAAAGGTGTGATAATCCTTATAATTCTTTCTGGGAAACAGATTGAAGATAGATTCTTTAAGAATACTAAATCTTGAATTTTATAATTTGATGTGGAAGTTGAAAAATGGATGAATAAAAAAGAAAAATTAGGCTGGAGCAATTGCTAAGTGGTTAAGGCACTTGCTTGCAAAGTCTAACTGCCTGGGTTTGATTCATTAGTACCCATATAAAGCCAGATACACAAAGTGGCACGTGCATCTGAAGTTCATTTGCATTGGCAGGAGGCCCTGGTATGCCCATTCTCTCTCTTTCCCTCTCTCTCTCCCCTTGCAAATAAATAAAAATATTAAAAAAGAAACATCAACACAGTTAATGAGATACTACCTCACAAGTTATGTATAATTCACTTATAGGACTGTTATATAAGTATTAATATACTTCCAGAGCTTTAAGTGGCTTTGCCTTTAAGGAGAAAAAAACACAGCATGAAGTATATGGTATAATCTTGACAATATATAGTATAGTATTAATAAAGAAAAGAGTGAGCAAAGATTTACTGGAAGTCTTCTTTGGGGACAGTGGCGTGATAATAGTTGTTGTTTGCTCTTTAATAAAAATTTCAAAATTATATAGTTAGAAAAAGCCTCCCTAAGCTAAAAGTAGGCACATGTTTCTTTTGTGAAAACTTTGACAAAGTTCCTACAAAATGGCATTTTCTTTCAAAATCCAGACATTAGACTTGTTTGGTCTCCTATCAGTGAAAGAATCTATGATCTATTACCATAGAATAATAGAAAGCATGAGCCACAGTACTTACTATAACATTGGCTGAGGAAGTTATAAGATGTTTTAAAGGTGATAGACATCTCATAACCTCACAGCAGCTGATGCTGTCTACACAAGACCTGCATAATAGGAGGGAAGAAATGATGGCATCAGAATAGAAGAGAGATGGCTCAGTAGTTAAGGTGTTTGGCTGCAAAGTCTAACAACCCAGGTTTGATTTCCCAGTACCCATGTTAAGCCAGATGCACAAAGTGGCACATGCATCTGGAGTTCCTTTGCAGTGGCTGAAGGCCCTGGCGTGCCCATTCTCTCTCCTTGCAAACAAACAAACAAACAAACAAATAAACAATAGAAGAGAAACTAGTTGGAAAGAAGAAGGGATTCAGTGGAGGGGATTTGGGAGGGGGAACCGGGGAATGGTGGGAGGGGGTTATAATCATTGTATATTTTTTATATTTGTGGAAGCTGCCAATAAAAGTCTTTTTAAAAATGATCGACATCTTGGACATCTCAAGAGGCAGTCTCAAATTCTGAACAAGTTATCAAACAGCGTCTGCTGTTTGTCGATTTGAGGTGCATCTGCACTGTGGATTTTCCTTTATAAAGCATGTGCACACCCACATCTCAGGTCTCTGTTACTGTTTACAACATTCTGAGGCAAAGAATAATTACTCTCGCCTCCAATTTATGACTGCAAAGCAGAATCAGGTGGAAAATAACATGTTAAAGGCCAGAAACATGTCTTAGGTATCAGAAGTCTGGTTACAAATCTTAGCCTGCTGGGAAACTTGCATGCCTCTGCTTCACTCCATGTCTCCCCAGGCAGTTTAGAGTTCTAGTAGAAATCTAGCAACAACACATACATTACAAAGACGTTTCATTGCAGTCTGCTTTAGCAATTGAGAATGCAGTCCCATCTGAAAGTGCTATCCTGTTTTATAGCTTAGGCAGGCATTCAGGATTCCCTAACCCATGCACTCCGTTGAGTAGCTAATGTTTTCTTATTTCCCAGATGCTCTCTGTGAGACAGGTGGCTGAAACAAGACAACATCTGGGCTGCTTCTTTGCACAGCTGAAGGGGATTATTGAACCATCTCTGTGTGCATGCCTCCTCCTGAAACTGTGCCTAATCCATGCAGCCTGTATGCAGTTGTCCATGCAACTCTGCTAACACTGAGATGCATTCTGCCTTCCACCGAGGTACTCAGGTCAGGCAAGGATAGTAGGCAGCACAATGATCCAAATCCTTGCATCCCAAATTTTGTTCATGTGCTATGGCTAGATCCCCCTCTCCAAGCTGTAGATGCTGTAGTAATGCAGAGGACACTCATGAAAGCAAATGTGTAGTTATTAGCTAAGTTATCATTCCTTTCCTCTAACTCATGGTTCCAAACCCTGGGCATACTGCCAGTTTAGTGACATTTTGGCCCAATACATGCAAGGATATAATACTATTGCTACCCAGAGATATTGCTCAAAGAGTACAGGAGAGCATCCTTGCATTAACCGACTCAGACTGTCATCAGTGAGAGCTCTGAATAGATGGCCTTCCTTGAAGGTTGAGCTGGTCCATTTTTGAGCCTCACAGATTTCCTGTCTCTCTCAGTCAGGTTGCCTCAAGGAGAGAGAAAGAGAGGAAATGGGTGCACCAGGTCCTCTTGCCATTGCAAATGAACTGCCACTTTGTGCTTCTGGCTTCATGTGGGCCTTCAGGCTTTGCTAGCAAGCACCTTTAATGGCTGAGCCATCTCTCCAGCTCAAATAGCATAATTTTTAAGAATGAAAAAAAATGACCTGAGGAAATACTCATCAGGTATGCTATCTAAAGATTTTTCTGGGCTAGAGAGATGGCTCAGTGATAAAGTGTGCTTCCTCTGCAAGCATGAGGGCCTGAGATTACCTGAGTTCAAATCTCCAGATCCCACATAAAGCATCTGGGCGTGGCCACGTGCACCTGTCACCCCAGTTCTGCCGGGAAGAGGAGACCCGAGACTCAACAGAGTCAAACAAACTCCAAAACAGTAAAAGAGGTTCTGGCTCAAAAACAAGACCAGGCAATGGAGCAGGACACTCTGGCCACGGCAGATGAGTGACCCCCACCGCAGGTGAGTACGGAGGATGCCACAAGGGCACAGACACATGTATACAACACACACGCGCGTGTGCGCGCACACACACACATACAGCAGTAAATCAATAAATAATAAAAACACGCCTCATGATTTTCATCTCCAAACCCAGGCACCTATAATGTCAAGTGAATATACATAAAACATAATGCTTTTTATATCATAAAACCTAGAAATAGGTGCTTCACACTGAAGAAATGGAAACGTTTTGCTTCTGAAAATGACTCTTACCCAGAGCCAGATATCAGAGTGTTTGTGTAAAAGTGTGTGTGTAAAAATGGAAGGAAATAATAAACTTTTTGTATTTAGCAAAATTTCCATGAGCTTTTTCATTTCCCCATAAAAGCATGTAATGTTCAATTGTGTCACCTCTCTACTCATAAACTTGTCTGTGACAACCCTTAAAATAAACAAGCCTGCTCTTTAGAAAAGAACAAAGAATAAATTAGTTAGGAATTATGCTACTCTATCAAAGGAGAGATTAAAACAATGCTTCTCATTTTATTTTGCTCCTTTTTTCAGATTTTGTGATCAATCCTTTAGTGCCTTTTCAGCTTCAGGGGCTCAGGATTAAAGCAATTATTTCCTCTGTGATTTCTTCTGATTCTTAGATAAATATTTCACTGGGTCTCACTCTGAGAATTCTTCAGTCAAAAGGAAAAATTGACACCATCCAAGCAGACCATCATCCACAACAATTCTATTTATTCTCAAACCACTTAAAATGTATGTACACTCAGAGATGGCTCATCGGTTAAGGCACTTGCCTCCAGTGCCTAAGGCCATGGGTACAGTTCCCCAGGACCCACATAAGCCAGACCCACAAGGTGGTGGTCTCAGTCTCTCTCTCTCTCTCTCTCTCTCTCTCTCTCTCTCTCTCTCTCTCTCTCTGCTTGAAAATGAATAAATAAAATAGTTTAAAAAATGTATGTACACTCAGAGGTGCTCGGTTAAACTTGGCCTCTGGAATCTCCCATTAGCCCAGGAAGTCTGCAGCTTATAAGAATTGAGTAAACACAGGTTCAAGTACTCTTCTTTGTTTAAGTGTGTGCACTGGAAAGACCCCACATGAAGCTTCCAAGAGTAGAGAATAGCTGTAGCCAGCTGCTGGAACACTAACTCTAGAGTTCAGCTTGCCCTGCACCTTTCTGCATTGTCACTTCTCTTTTTCCTCTAGGGATGCCCAAACCCTCATGATCTGCTTCATGACTTAGGCTTCCGAACACATACTGAAAAACGGTGTTTGTGCTTTTCCTACCCGACCAAATTGCCAACAAGCTCCTGAAACATCCGTCTAAGTATTAATTGCAGGTGACTTACCACTGAATTTAATCTGTCTGCCCTATCTAATTTTTTTGTTTTAGTTTATTGAGTCCTGTGGTATAGAGAGCTTTGTGTCAGGGAACAAATAGGAGTCTCTTCCCAGGAGTTCATGGTTTATAAACACCCCTCCACTGTGACAATATTAATAGAGGGGCACGTGCATGGGAGAGGAGATAGTGGCCCAGTATTTCAAGACAGGCTTGAAGAATCAGTGACAATTGAGCTCATTTTGTAGGATAGCAAAGAGTTCCACCATACTGTCATTGTGGGTCGAGAGAGAGAGAGAGAGAGAGAGAGAGAGAGAGAGAGAGAGAGAGAGAGAGAGAGAGAGAGAGAGATCTTTGAAATTCAACAGAGCCCAGAACAACTGTTGTGTTTACAAAACCATTCGTAGGGTGGCATCACTGGGAAGATTTGCGGTGGAAGAGGAAAGGGTGTTTGGTGAAGCTCACGACATGGGTGGCCTTCTGCTTGGAGCACTTTAGCTTGACTGTGGAGGCACTGGCGGTGGGACTGGTCTGCTGGAAAGAGGAATCAGCAAGAGGCCTTGCAGCACAGCCTTCCCTGATGCACGGCAGCCTGGAGTCCAGCGACAAAGGACACTGTAACAACAGCTGCTGAAGATGTGATTCCTGCTTCGTGAGGACATTTTTCAGTTGTCACCTGCACTGACAGCAAGTGACCCTTGATATATTTCATGTGATCTCACCTGCAGCTACTCCAGAGACACCCGCCTTGGAGTGCCCCACCACACCCCAACTATCTTCATCTGAAGAAGAACACAGAACACGCCCCAGTTCACCAAAAAGTGTGTGACTGACAGGTGAGAAGGTTGTCACTCAACTTGTCACTTACTGTGATTAGTTTTCATAAAATTGGAAGTCGTGCTGGGATTGTTAAAGGTGATGACTGCATCTCCATGCCCGACACATTCCATCCTCTTGTAGCTATGCAACCAGACACCAGCTCAGGAGACACTCTCCCATGATGCTCCTTGGTGATGCTCATTCACCCAGATGAAAGGCTTCTGCTGAGTCATTTTTTTCCTTTGATTCATTGTGATTTTTTTTGTATAAATCACAGGTAGAATGGGCTGAGTTGATAGCCCAAAGTGGAGACAAGGGTAGTGAAACTTGCCTCAGTGGTAGAGGCTACAGCAGCAGGGGTAGTGGGCATAACTGAGAGGGTGGCTAGAAGGTGTCAGAGAGTTTCCCAGGGCAGAAGTGGCAAGGAAGAGACGTGGCAGAGAGCCAAGACTGTAGAAAACAGAGCCATGAAAACCTGAAGATGAATGGCTATAGGCCCTGATCACAGAAGTGTTCCAGGTTTCTGAACAGGCTTAAATGCAAGAGTCCTGACACCCAAGACCGAGGAGTGCTACTGCTAGCTGTTTCTGGCTGCTTCTGCTGTCACTGCTGCTGGGGATTAGGATTTGACTCAGTGCTGAGTGCTGGCCACTGGCAATCAAAGCCATAAGCCTCTAAATGAACATGGATCTTTAAGTGTCAGGCATTAACACCCTGGGGATGTAAGCCTCTAGTTCTCAGGGCTTGGCGCTATCAGCCTCTGAGTTTGTCAAAACACTCCATAAACCTTTGGCATGCATGCATAGGCCCAGGCATTGCTCTCCCTCGCCTACCAATAGTCTGTCCTTAATAGAGCAAGTGAGCTTTAGTGCATTGCTCTCAGTATGTGCAGGACAAGGCTCAATAGAGAACAGAAGCTGCATGAGGGAAAATAGACTGGATCCTGAAAATGCCAAAAATATTCCACCTCCGAAAAATGAATGGGTTTTCTAAGTAGAATAAGGAAATGACATCCAAATGATGCAGGGGTGGAGGGACCTGTCATTGTAGCCCTTGTTTGATTGTACATCTTTTGTTTTAAGGATTCCTACAAGATACACTGATCCTAAGCTCAGGTCTCCATAACTTCTGATGGTCCCAAAGCAATATGTTATAGCAGAAAGATCTGATTGTCAGAGTTATAAATATCCTATTAGTAATTTCCTGAGCTTAGGTCTGCCACTAACTTGCTGTGAATTCACAGTGATTCAGACAAGCTTCCCACAGTGAGTGAGGCTGGTTCATTCAAACTATAAATCCCATGGTTTTTCCTGTAACAAAAAAATAACCATAATATTTATGTGTAGATGAATTGACAAACTTTATTGAGCTCTTCCTACATGCAAAATGATACACTGACAGAGACTAGCCTAGATGCTGGATCTAATTAAAAGTGGGACAATTTGCATATGAAAACCCACAACTTCCCATAGACCTGGGCTTTTGTTTCAGGCCCTGTCCTATCTATTGGCCTCTGCCACCCCAAAACAACCCAGCCCAACCCCAGAGACTCCCAAGTGTTCAAATATCTTTTTCAAAGTTTCTAAGTGCCTCTCTGGTACTTTGAACTAGCCAGAGTGGACAGCACCATCGGGGCAGGGCGCTGTCTGGCCCTTCACTTTTCTTCCTCCCCCATGTATATATAGAGTTGACCGAATGTCCCAGAGAATGTTCTTGAATCATCGCTATGGGATTGTTCTAGGGTCTTGAGCACTGGAAGGCATGGTGCATCTTCTGACAAGATTTTATGAAGTTGAGTCACAAGAATGATCCTAACATCCTTGATTCTGAGATCTCAGCAATTAAAATTTTCAGGTGGCATTGATTTTCTGGTTGGGGAAACATTTTTGAGAACGAGTGAAATTCTGTGAAACTGTATGTCTGTGAGTGATCAATACTACATTGTTGGTAACCAACCCTTTGAGACCTTCTTATACTCTGAAGTATTGATAAAATGTCAGCTCAGGAGCAACACAGGCTTGAATATCCTCATCCAAACATTAGATCCATGCAGCGGTATTGACTCAGATATCATCTCGTCAGTGGTCTTTCTGTAACAGCTCTCCCTGACTGATCTGCACTTTTGGGTACGGCTCAGTCAGTGGGATGGGTTTCTCATCCACATGGCTCATTTGAAGTTCAGGCTGGCTAGCATTCCTGGCTTGAGGATCAGGAGGCAAATTTTCAGTTCTGGCATACCATACAAGTTTTATGATGGGTGAGTTTCATGGGGTGGGTATGAATGTCTCTTCCTTTATATATTGATATATTTCACTAAAATCTTTGGTGAAAGTGGAACTTCAAACAATAAAATCTACTTAATGTTTACTGGAGAAAATAAATACCCAAAGGAACATGATAATGAATATGGGGAGGGGTGCCATTTGAAATTTCAGGTTTTAAAGATGTGACTGAGTTTGTGTGAAGGGATTTTGAAATAACAGATACTGATATCACCCAGAAGGATTTAATAGGTCAAATGATCCCTTATGAGATTTATTACCTTCTTTCTTTTTTTTTTTAACCTCTGTTGTAGTTCATAACCCCCTAACCTATGAACAGATCTCATATGTGCAGGAAGGACCCCAGTGGGTAGAGGACAGAGAGGAGGGAAATGGGGACACATTCACAAGATTTGCTCATGCAATGTATATACTTATTCATAATAAAGATATTAAATAATAATAATAACTCGGAAAAAAGAGATGTATTACTTTATAAAGATACCCATAACTCCTTTGATCGAACACAGCAGAACCTCAACAATCTACATTTACTATTCTAGGTCTACCTCAAGATGTGGGTTCTGTGCAGAATACATCAGCCTCAGGAGTTCATAATAAAACCCCTCCCACCTCTGTATTCCTCATATGACAGTTAGTATCATGTCTATCATGGAGGTCTCTCACAAAGATATCCACCAGACACCACAAAAAACAGCAGCAGTAAGTGTTTCTATAAGGAAGTGAAAAGTAAGGCTTCCCACACAGTATCTTAATTGTTTCTCAACTTAAGAGAATGGGGAAAATAGGGCTCAAACTCTTCATGCCCCAAAGCATGTAGCTGGTATCACAGGGGCAGTGGTCCAGTAACCTGTGAACATAAAATTAGTATAGAAAGGGATATTTTTTAAAGCATGTGGTCTGTGTCCATCACCAACTAGCTTGAGTTAATCTGTCTGGTTCTTCATCAAACTCTTACAGAAAATAGGCATATCTCATAGAAGTCAGGCATGTCATGAGAAAAAGGAGATAAAAAAATAAATTACCTAGCAAGACATTGCACTGGCTTCCCTTCTCTTCTCAGTGAAAGGATATAAAGTAATGGCTCCACTCTGGTCTACCCAGAAGCACCAAACAGATGCTTTCTGTTAAGAAAACTATTCAATCTTCCTCATAATCATCTAGCTCTATCTAAGATGTAGTTAATAAGGCAAGGTATATTATAGAAGTAAGATACGCACTAAGTACTTAGCAAAATGCCTGGTACATGGTTAGTGCTCAATGCATGTTAACTACTGTCAGTAATAACAGAAGCAGGAGCTTTGGGAATGTTATTAGCTTCCTGGTGTCAGAGCACAGTGAGCTTGTGTTTTCTGTGCCTGGCATCCTTTCAAGCAGAGCTGGGGAAGCCCTGTCAGGCCCAGCAGAGTTTGGGGCTGGGAAGTTCATCCACTTTTATTTCTGTTGCATGCTATATAGCTCTTGCCAAGGAGATGGCAGGATTTCTTTCAAATTAAATCAAATTTTGTACAGTCCTCAGAAGAACTTTTCCCCCTCATATTCTTGAACTAAGTTTCTAAAGGTCTTTTTTTTTTTTCCAGGAGAGAAGAGAATGAGATGATTGGCTTTTCTATACCAGCCTCTTACTTTCTGATAAAACATCTCCGGAAGGATTGCTTTGTTGGAAATCAGCTGTATTTTATTTTGACAGAACAACTCTTTTGTTTTTTCTTTCTCTCCACTTCATTGTACTATCTAAAGAAGACATTTGGAAGCGGGGGTGGGAGGGTTGTAACACCTTTGTCATATGTGTTATTTTCCCCCAAAGGGTCACACCTGTGATGGAGCAATCACCGGAAAACCCAATTTCCAGTACATCACACCTTAAAATAATAATAATAATAATAATAATAATAATAATAATAATAATACAGTATGGCAGGCAGTGGATCCTTTGTGATGACTTAATTTATGATGAGACTTGTGTGCTTGAAAGTGCTTAGTCTGATACTTAGTTTTTATTTTTCTATGCTTCATAGGAAAGGATTGGCAGGAAGTTTGAATTCTATTATGATAGTGCTGTAATGGAATCACTGCTAACATATGTTGAATGCACAGTATGCATGGCTATAAAAGTATTTCACAAAATTAAAGATTTCTAACAAGAGTATCAGTAGTGCTCTGGCTACTATTGTTGCATAATACGTAACCCCAAACTTACTGGTCATAATAAGCAACTGTGTAATTTAGCTCACAATCTTGTGGGTTTAGAATGTGGGCAGGGTGGGGTTCTCATGGAGAGATGTCTTATGCAGTTGAGTTGGATGCTGCATGCCTTACGTCAGATGCTGTCCGCCCAAGTTGGCTCATTCAGTTGGCAGCTGCTGATATAGTTGTGGAACTCAGAACCTTCATGAGAGTCTCCAGCATGGCAATGTAAGGCAATCCTCACACAATGGCAGGATTCTCCCTGAGTGAACATGTCAAGAGTGGTGGGTGAAAGCCACATGGCCTTTCTGACCTAACTGTGGTCATCATACTGGTGTGACTGGTCAGATGTCTGCCTATAATCAAGAGGAAAGAGAACGGTTCTACCCTTTCAAGGAGTGCGAAAGGATTTGAATATTAAAAATGACAAGAAGTGTAAAATTATGCCTATTTTGTAGACAAGGGAACAAGAAAAGGATCAAGCAGCAATTTACCTAAGACCACAAAGTAGGTAAGTGATGGAATTAGATGTCAACTCAATTCATGACTCCAAAGCTGAACTCTCCAACACAGCAGCACTGCCTCCTTAGAGAGGAAAGCCAAGGCCCTCACAGAGCTGCCTCTCTTCCCCAGGGTGAATAAGCACAGACCCTCCTCCCTCGTGGCATAGTGCAGCCCATGCTCTTGTGATCATAAATTGTTTCGAATCAGCATGCAAAATAATGGGATTCATCATGCTATTTTCATACATACACATCATTGTACTTTGTCCCCCCCATTCTTTACACTTTCTTCTGCCCCCTTTCTTTCCCCAAATAGTTCAACTTTCATGATATGTATATGTATATATGTATATATATATAATTATGGGTGGTTTTCCATATGAGAACTGTGACAAATATCTTTCCTGGCCTCCATTACCCTTTCTTATTCTCTCTCCATATCCTTGTAGTTTCCTTCTTCCCCCACTCAGTCCCTTTTCTACCTTCATATCAGATGATAGATAGAAAGATGGCAGATGTGACAGACAGATAGATGACAGATAGATAGGGTGGATAGATAGCTGCATTTCACACGTGAGCGATAATGTGAAATTCCGAGTTTAGATTATTTCTGTTAACACGATTTCCTGAAAATGTCACAAGTCCATTTTTCTTGACCACTGAATAAAACTCCACTGTGCATATATATCACATTTTCCTAATTGTTCTTCTATTGATGAGAATATAAGCTGGCTCCATATCTTGGCTGTTGTGAACAGTGCAGGGCCCTCTCTTGACATATCTCTAAGAGTGTCAAACTGCGAAGCTTGTTTAGTACTCATTTGTAATCCTAAACTCCCCTCAATGAGAATCAGCTTATCCCTGTGTACAGGAGAGCCTGTGTAGTGTACTTGTCTAATTCTTGGCTTGGGTTGATTAAGAGCTCTAGTGGCCTCAAAGACACTGGTATGTTTCTGAAGAGCTAACTGTTCTATCTTGTTAAGAAAATTTCCTTTTCACCCTTTTCTGTCTTCTCGTGGGCTATACGACCCTGCTATAGCTCTATGATTTTAATATGTGGTCTTTTTAATAAACTATATCTTTATTATCCATATTTACATACACTGAATGAGCAAATAATGTGTTGGTATCCTCAGTTCCCCAATTTCCCTCTTCCCTGTCCCCAGTCAGCTGGGTATCCTCCTCCGTGGGCAGACTGGATCAGTCCATGGGGTAGGGGGTTATGGATAGCCTAGGAGTCAACCCGGTTTCACCTCCCTTTGTATGTTGTTACTGAGGGGTGCCATGTCTCTGGATATTCTCCTCCACCATGGCTCTTACAATCTTTCTGCCCCCTCTTCCGCTCAGTTCCCTGAGTCATGGTGGGTGAATATTCAGGCTGCTTTATTGTTGAGGTCTTAGGGGATCTCTGCACTTCTGTTTTAGGTTGTGTTGAAGATCATTGGTGTCTGTCTCGCTGGCTCATCCTGGGTTGACTGATTGGCTGTAGCTGTGGGTCTCTTGCTTATCCCACCACCTCTGCGGGGTTCCATGTGGGATCTTCCAGGTAGGTCTGGGATGACTCATCTCTTGCCAGGATGTCAGCTATCAGCATATGTGGTCTTATCATGGGAAATTTTGCATATATTATCAGGCTCTTTACATATAGTTAACACTGAGACAGTTGTTAAGGACAGGGGTGACTTTGGCTAATTTAGGGGTTCCAGGAACTTAGTGGTAATGAAAAAACTGTGTGGTAGATACCTTGAGTGAGCTTTGATATAATGGACATCATAATATCACGGATCCCCTGAGGGCATGCCTATCTAGTTCTCATGCATCCTAACCATAGGCTCAGCAATTAGACTTTATTTTCTTCTTTACAGCTAGTTTTCATATGCACTGATCACACATTTGTGCACAAACACACACACACACACACACACACACACACAAACTCCTACCACTGCCTTACATTCTTCTCTTTCTTTGATTCAACTTCTGTTGCAACAATTACTGAATCAATTATCATGGGCATTTACCATTCTTACACAAGGAATCAAAGAACGTTTGGTGTATGTTATGTGGCTCATTGACACTCAAAGAGCCTTTTCCTCTCAAAAGAATTTGAAATAAGTTTAACATTTTATTTTAAGGCTTACCCAGAAGGAATAACCTGCCTCCTGCATTGATACTGATATTCTTATTTGAGGAAATTCACATTAAAACTTCAAACCTCCAAAGGGACTCTAATTAAGAAGAGCTGATGAGTCTTCAGATGCCATTTTTTTTTAATAGCTTGGACACAAATACAATTTACAAAGTTATCACTGAATGAAGCATAAGTTCTAACTTTACAGAGGATTCAGGATTGCAAAATTGTTAGGAGTTTGTCCTTAAATTTCCATGACCCAGGATGTCACAGGTAGTGGCTGCTTTACCTCCATCGGGAAACCTTAGAGGTAGATAGCCTTTCATTCCCAGAGCAGCTGGGCTCAGTTACAACCCCGTGGCAGGATAAGGTTAAGACGTGGGGGGCAGGGAAGAGGAGGGACACAGAAGCAGAAAAATCAATTCAGATTACTCTGATGACAGTGACTTCTCTGAGAAGCAGACAGGAACGTCCACGATGCTGGCAGCCCGGACAGGGGCTGCCGGGAGTCAGATCTCAGAAGAGAACAGCAAGTTAAGGAAGCAGTCTGGATTTTCCACGGGGGGTAAGGATAAATCTCCCAAGAAAGCTCCAGAGAATGTTAAAGACAACAGCAGCCTCAGCCCCTCTGGGCAAAGCCTGCTCAGGGCCAGGCAGCTGGCCCTGCAGAGGGAAGTGGAGATGAACTGGTACCTGCAGCTCTGGGAGCTGTCCAGCGAGCACACCACCGCGCACACCACTGGCATGCCGCACAGGTGAGCAGGGGACAAGGGCACCAAGCATGCTGCACAGGTGAGCACAGGACAGGGGCACTGGGCATGCCACACAGGTGGGCACAGGACAGGGGTACCAGGCATGCCAAACAGGTGAGCACAGGACTGGGGCACCGGGCATGTTGCACAGGTGAGCAGGGGACAGGGGCACCGGGCATGCCTCACAGGTGAGCACAGGATGGGGCACTGGGCATACTGCTCAGGTGAGCAGGGGACAGTGGTACAGGGTATTCAGGACTGTGAAATCTCAGCGGCTCTAATTGCCTTCCAGATGACTGACACCAGAAAAATGTGTCCACAAAGGACAGGGACTTGGTAAATAATACTCTAGGCTGTGATTCATTAAACACACCATTGGAAAGAGGCTGTGAAAAGCTGAAAGAAAGAGAGTTAAAATGTTTCTCGCTGGGCTGGTGGCACAGGCCTTCAATCCCAGCACTTAGGAGACAGAGGTAGGAGGATCGCAGTGAATTCGAGACCACCCTGAAACTGCATAGTGAATTCCAGGTCAGCCTGGGCTAGAGTAAGACCCTGCCTCAAAAAACCAGGAAAAAAAAAAGTTTCTCAAGCAAAAATCAAAGGAAATCAGAGGTTGTAGAAAAAATGCTTCCTTCCCAAAGAATGGAAAGGACTTTGCAACCTTCCTGCATTTCCTTTACCTTGAGCCCTGGGGATGAGGGTGTTTGGCCTTGTTGAAAGTGGGGATGTAGAGACAGCCATATAGCTCAGTGGCTAAGACCACGTTGGGAGAAAGGGCACTTTAATAAAAGATGCAATGGAAGGAGGGTTCTCTATAGATTTTCCCCTCTTCTTTCTTTTGCTTGGGCTTTGCTTAGTGCAGAGAAAGGATAATTTCACTAAGTCCAAAGTAGTAAAACAAAATGTGTTGAGTAAAAGTATTTGGAGCTTACTTAACTACTGTAATTTATTTAAAAAAAAACTCTTGAACATAAAGGAAAATTGTTGTGAAATGAGTCCAGAATAGCTGTTCTCACTAAATAATAATAATAATAATAATAGTAATAATAAAAATAAAAGTCCCTTAGAAATGAAAAAATAGCCTCAATAAAATGACCAAAATATAGAAACTGTCTTTTGTTGAGACTGTAATCAGTATGCTCTGGGCATTTTTATATTTCTAATTTCAAAACTAGATTTCAAGAAAATGTCTAAAGCAATTGAATTAACTCGAGCATCTATCCTAGACACTTGGATAATATGCTTCAAGACACCTAAGCTTGCTCTCCTTTTCCCCTTCCCATAGCAATAACAAGATGGATGTTTCCAAATCTAAGTTGCTATTCAAAACTTGACACAAAATATAGAACAAAAATAAATCTAAAACTATTTGCAATCAGAGTGGCTTGTCTGAAGTGCTTGTATGAGCTGTTGCACCCAGAATTGGGGGATGAGAAGGAAGGTATTTTTTCTTTTTTAAAAAATATTTTATTTATTCATTTTCAAGCAGAGAGATACAGAGAGAGAAAGAGAGAGAGAGAGAACACACCAAGGCCACCACCTTGTGGGTCTGGCTTATGTGGGTCCTGGGGAATTGAACTGGGGGCCTTAGGCACTGGAGGCAAGTGCCTTAGCCACTGAGACATCTCTCCAGCCCAGGAGGAAGGTTTTGAGAAGGGGATCGTCTCATTTCAAGATGGCTTGTGATGGGAACGCTGGTAAAGCATCTTGTTACTCAGCCCATATCTCAAATCAGAGTGTATCATTCATGTCTATAACACTATTTTTAAAGGGTCCTGTGGAGAAAAAGTTAAGGCAAAGGAAAACCTTAGTGATGGTTTCTTTTCTTGGTGTTGTCTTACTCTCAACCTGAAACTTCCCTCAAGAATTGTGGAATTCTTGCTGTCTGTCTCCTGACACTGAAGCAATCTTCATTTATTCAGAGTGGAGTACCAGTTAAAATAAGGAGATTTAGTGAGGAATCATGGGGGGAGGGTGGCAAATTTCTGCTCTTTACTGTTCTACTTAAAGGACAATAAGCTGTCCTGGACTTGGGGAAGTTTGGCTAAAGCATAATCCATGATTTTTGTCTTTCTTGGGCAACTTCAGGACAGCCACCATAGATGCCCTGGCTTATTGAATGTGCTGAGGAGTGAAGGTCTTGTCTACTCCACAGCATCAAGCGTGAAAAAGTACTGTTGTCCTTTATTTGTGGTTCCAGGAAGAAACCAGTGGGTGTAGTTGGCTAACTTAGAAAACTCTAGCACAGATCTCTGTGCGCACATGGCTCAGGATTCAGGCAGCTCTCCTCACCAGGCCAGCTGCTTTCCTTATCACAGGCCAGTTTGGGAAGTTCTCATCTCTTATGGGTTTCCCAAACATCAACAGTGATTAATTATGTAATCCTCTCACATTTGAATGCTACGATGGCAGTGGAGTGTAAAGTCCCTAAGCCGTTCAAGTCTTATGACAGGAAGTTATAGAAAGTCCTGGGATTCCAGTGAGTTCTCAACAGCTTGACTCCCATGTGGTGTCTCCACAAGAGACCAGTGTGTAGAAGATAAGTGTGCTTAACCTATAAAATATTTATTATTTATTTATTTGTTTTAATAAAATATATCTTTATTATCCATATTTACATACACTGAATGAGCAAATAATGTGTTGGTGTCCCCAGTTTCCAGATTTCCCTCTTCCTTGTCCCCAGTCAGCTGGATATCCTCCTCCGTGGGCAGTCTGGATCAGTCCATGGGGTTGGGGGTTATGGACAGCCTAGGAGTCAACCCGGTTCCACCCCCCTTTGTATGCTGTTATTGAGGGGAGCCATGTCTCTGGATATTCTCCCCCACCATGGCTCTTACAGTCTTTCCGCCCCCTCTTCCGCTCAGTTCCCTGAATCATGGTGGATGAATATTAAGGCTGCTTTATTGTTGAGGTCTTAGGAGGTCTTTGTACTTCTGCTTTAGGTTGCATTGAAAGTCGTTGGTGTCTGTATCACAAAGATATTTTAAAAATTATCCATCCGTGAAACATTATGTATGGGGCAGAGTATGAAACTCATTGAAGGGTCCTTAAAGTTATTTGTTGTTGGTGAGAATTCTGTGGGCCTTTAGTTAATAAGTCATCAATAGGAACTTGCTTGTGGATCCTTATTCTGATTTCCTTCCAGGGAAGATGGAATTAAAGTATTTTCTAGCTGGTTAATTCTACTTCATCTTGGATAGCAAACTTTTTCATACCTAGATCTCTGGACACTCCGTATGTCCAAAAAAGATTAACTGACTGGAAGAAAGCATGAGAGGTGGAGGCATGATTCAGCAGTCCTTTGATGTAGCAAATCAAATGTAGGAAGTGGGCAATGGATACAGATGGGAGAGTAGTTCTGACCTCCTCTCTGCACTGTGTCCACACAGGATTATTCAATAAACCGACCTAACACAGTTTGTTTCACACTGTCTTACTGTCCACTTCAGAGTCATCTGATGACCGTGACACTGAATTATGTATGACAGATCATTACCATGCACACTCAGGGATGAGTTTCGCAGATAGAGGAGTTAAAGGCTCTTCTTCTTCTTCTTCTTCTTCTTCTTCTTCTTCTTCTTCTTCTTTTCTTTTGAGGCTTTTCTTTGTTCTCTCATAACTATGGGTATAACTATTTGAATAGTCTTTGATTTTGGATAATGTTTTTTCCTTATTATAAAGCTAGCATTTGGACTTTAAAGGATATTTTGAAAACAGAAAAATATAACAAAGAAAAGACAAACACTGTTAATAGTATGTTGTGTTTTCCACAGCCTTTTGAACTGAATCACAGCTTTCAATTTTCTACATTTTTTTCACTTAATATCATATCAGCATGGTATCTGTCTTAAAAAAACCACTTAAAATTTTCTCAGGACAGAATTAATAACAATTTATTGCTTAGCTACTCTTCTTTTTTGTGTGTGAGTAACATTATTGTAGGTAACATTAAACATTTAAAAATATTTTTAAAATATTTTCCTTAAATATTTGCATTACTTATTTATTTGCAAGCAGAGAGATTGAGGGAGAGAAAGAGAATAGGCATGCCAGGGCCTCTAGCCCTTGCAAATGAACTTCAGATGCATGCACCACTTTGTGCACCTGACTTTATGTGGGTACTGGGAAATCAAACTCAGGTTCTTAGGCTTTGCAGACCATCACCTTAACCACTGAGCCATCTCTCTGACCCTTATAAAAGATTTTTAAAAGCTGTATCACTAGTTAGTGAGCTCATTATATATACAAGTATACATATTTATTCATCTTAAGGCATCTTGTCCAATTAGTTCCTGGAAACATTTTTCTTATTGCACTTCCCACTAGGGGTTATCCAAAAGAACCTATTTAATTGCTTTCTCTATAACTGAGTAGTGTTTATATGAACTCTTTAACACTGTTTTATAGCTCAACAAATTGTGGAATAATTTAATTATATTTTAAGTCTATATTTAACTGCAAAAATAATACTAATCTAATTGTAAACAAATGTGAAATTTAAGTGAGTGAAAGAATAATTTGTTTTGTTTTTTATACTAATTACAATAAAAATTGAAATATTACTCATATTATGCATGGCATATGTATTTGAGGCTTATGAAGATAATTAAATATGAGTGACTCTAAACAGTCTGGCAAAAAAAAAAATGTGTACTTCAACCAGCACTTGAGAGCTGAGCATCCTCTGTGCTCAATTAAGATTCATGAAATATCTTGTATGTTCCTACCAAAGGCTGCTCAGTTTATTCTGGTGTGGGGGGGCGGTTCTCACTAAACTTCCTAACTGTGGTCAGAATACAAAGAGCATTTAAATATTACCAACATTAGCATTCTAAAATATAGCAGACTGAACCGATTAAATGAAAACGACTGAGGACATTTAGTATGATAAATTAGCAGGTGGATTGACTCTAGTAGCAGCATTGTTAGTGATCTTTGCTGTTCTAATGATAGGACAGTAGCTATACTGAGTCACATGTCTAATGTTCTCACTGTTATCAAAACTGTTTGAATTCCTAGAAAATGTTTGTTTCCACCTGCTTCTAGGAGGCCAGGTATGCTCCTATGCAAGAACAGGCAGTTCTCGAAGGTGAGCTTGCATAGACTCAGTCCCTGGCAGCAGGGAAGCAGGTGACCCAAAATGTTGCTTAGAAGAGTTTGGCAACATTTATGCAAGAAGTTTGTGTAAGAACGAGTTTATGCAAAGAGACAGCTAAGTATTGAACCTGGGATTAGTGAGTGAACACCTTGTACAAGGCCTATATGTATCACAAAGACAAATGACTACAGAACCTAGTTGCATACAGTCTAGGAGAGATCAGACATGTACTTAAATAAGAAATTCTATAGAAAAGAGGCTCACTGTGCTGGAGACATGGCTCAGCGGTTAAGGCATTTGCCTGCAAAGCAGAAGGACCTAAGTTTGATTCCCTAGCACCCATGTAAAGCCAGATGCACAAGGTGGCGCATGTGTCTGGAGTTCGTTTGCAGTGGCTGGAGGTCCTGCCATACCCATTCTCTCTCTCTCTCTCTCTCTCTCAAATAAATAAATAAGTAAAATTTTAAAAAAAGAAAAGAGGCTCACTGATTTCAGAGGAAGGATGGGGATCCCAGCAGGCATGATTAGATCTGGATGGATGCATAGGGCTTGAGCAGGAGTAGATGGGGGTCAGGAAAGGCCAGCCATATGGAGGAAGAAGTAAAGACACAGAAAGATGGAGGTATGAAATGGAGATGGAAATCTGCTTGTTTTCTGAGGCTCCAGTAAGCATCCTGGAAATGTCCTTTTGGGTTAGAGTTGGGATTTGGGAGAGGAGAGTGGGAAGAGAAAGCAGGAGGTCTCTTGGGCAGAGACCAAGCATAGAAGAGAGGTAGAGTGAGAGGTCGATTTTAAGAAGAGACAATACATGGGAAGTGGTGGTTAAGCCTGAAGCATGGTCTAATTTCAACTTGTCCTGTTGTAAGTTTGTAGGAGAAAGCTTATCTGTAGATTTTTGTTTTAGACCAAGTGGAGGAATCCATGGGAGACAATAAAATAAACAAGGAAAAATCTCCTACAAATCTTCAAAGAAATGGAGCATCTTGTGTGTCACATACAGATGTTAGCTTTGGCAAAAGAAAGTATTTGTGAGGGATTTAAAATCCTTTCTGATGAACATGGGCCAAATATATGTCTTATATGTATTTCGTCCATGGGCAGTGGATGTTTGTCTTTGGAATAGAAAAGCCTAGGCTTAAATCCTGGCTCGATTGCTGTCTGGTTGAGTGGCTCTCAGATAATTATGACCCTGATTGAAATCTCAGCTTCATCACTAGTATGGGGAAAAATGAAAACATCTTAATGTTATCCATCTTCTAGGATTTTAAAGATTTAGATCCAAAACATATGTGGAAATGCCCTGTTATAAACTACTCTCTGTGTATTTGGTATGATATAAATTTCCTTACCTTCACCAGGAGGACATTGTTTGTAGTTCAGCTTGTAACATATCTTGGGAGCATCATTTCACCTAGTCCACATTTCTGGTAGGAAAATCTACACTCATGCAGATTCTGGACAGGGCTTCTTGGGCTAGCTGACCAAAGAGCATAACCTCTGCCTTCCTGTCCTAACGTCAGCACCTGTGCATGGAGTACTTAGTATTCATCATCACTTTCTTAATATTTATTTAACTGAATTCTTCCCCATTATCCATGAGCATGAAGTGCTCATTTTTATTACCACTACTTTACTGGATAAAACCAAGTCTCAGGAAAGGTCCCACCGAATGTCATTCAGTCAGCAAGTAATGGATAGAACCAGTACTAAAACATGGAGAGTGAGGAAGGTACCAATTCTGAACCTTAAAAAATGCTCCAACCCTCTTTGGGTTGATTGAAAATTACTACTGAGATATTAGTTTAGTAATTTCTCTGTTCACAGCATTGTAAGGCTCCTGAATGTGAGATATGGGTGTGTGGTAAAGGGCTGGAAGAAGTGAGGTTCTGGTGAGGAGCAAGCAGATGGACAGCAAAGAGCTGTGGCAATGGGGCACACTGTGGACTTTATACAGTTGTGGGCGCCTCTTCCACGGGTGTTTTCTATCAAAGGAGATGTATGGCAGCACCTACGAGGAATCTCTTGTCAGGTGAATTTAGTTCAACTTAAGACGCTGGCTTTGAGCCAATCTTTGGCTGGCTGTGTCTCATCCAAGTTCTGAGAAGTAACAATGAGTGGGTGACATCAAGCACCATGACCTCGTCAGTTTTATCCTGTGGTTGTTACTGAATACACATAGCTACACACTCCCTGAGATTTCTACTGTTGGCTTATGTGCTTTTGCTCCATGGGGGGGGGCAGGAAGACCAGCCTTGTCAAGTACTTGCTCACATTCCTCTGGAGATGACAGTTGACACCATGCTTCCTTCCCTCTCAGCCTCCCAGATATGTTAACTGCCATCAAGTGTCAATCTTCTAGTTCTAGAGGAAAATCTTTACTCTAAGGCAAGTGAAATTGAGTGTTTTATGTGTACTGGTGCACACACTGTAACCTACTTTCAAGGGGAAAATAGGCAAATACAGTCACCAAGAAATTAAAGTGGGCTGGGACCACATATGTGGCTCTGAGTCCCAATGCAGAAAGGGATCTTGAAGGCTGGGCTGTAGGTGAATGTTCTTTAAAAACGAAGCCACTGATCTTTTGAAGGTAACCCTAGCTCTTAATCCCAACACCCCAGTGACTTGACATAAAGCAGTTTGTTTCTACCGTAAGCCCAAAATAGTAGCAGGAAAGTCCCTTTGGATGGGACCCTGGCTGATGAATGCTCTATCATCTTCACCTTTTGTTATTGAAGCTTAACTGAGTAGTAATATCAATCCAAGAGAGAGGGGAGGAGGAGAAAGGGGAGAGAAGAAAAAATGAAGGAACACATAAGAAGTTCGTTATGGGCAGACCTGCGCATGTTACTGTGGGCAGACGTTATAGTGGGTGGAATTTATTCATATGGCCACAGTTAATTTGCTTCAAGAGAGACTTGGAGTTGGTATTCAATGATGTTTAGGAAGAAATGAATATGGTGAACAGCCAGTTTCTCCCACTGAGTAGTGGTTGGTGAAAAGCAAAGGAGTTATGCAACTTCCTATAAGAAGGAAAGACCAAGACATCCCTTTACTTTAAGCTTTGTTCCTCTCATTCAAAGCCTGATGTTCTGACCTGGCCTTTCATTAGCCACATGGTGGCCTGATCTCTTTTGGCTTGTCTGCTTGGATCTCAACTTTCCCATTTCACTGAGAAGGCTGATGACACTTCAGAAAACTGTAGATGGTGATCTGACACCGGGCTGCCAGGGACACAGGACACTGGGGAAGTAAACAGCCTTCTTATGTCCACCCTGGAATACTCAGCTCTCATCTGAAGCTGAGTTCTTCATAGTTCTAAGAATTCCCTGTGGCTGACTGAGACTCCTTGCAGCTCTTGTCTCCTTTCTCTTCTGTTGAGTTGTGAGGGGGGTCTTGTAGTGTGCAGGTCTTTGTTTTCCATGGTAACAACCCCAGACTCTGGTGCCAGACACTTGGGCTGGCATCTCATGAGGCAGGACCAGGCATAGGAAAACAAAGGTCAGAGAGTATGGTTCCAGGGCCAGTCTGTTATTTCCAAACCAGCAAGGCATGTGCTTTTTCAGATAGTAGGTTCACTCAAATACCATTTGTAATATTTTTTTTTGCATAATAAAATCTTGATGACAGACAAACCGGCCAGTCTATTGCCAGTCTGTTTACAGAAACATATCAGTAAGTAACAGTGCAGATCCTTAATGTGACTTTGGAACTTCTTCTGGATAAAAATATGTGAATGTTTTTGTGTTGGAACGGTGAGGAATTTGAGGAATAATTTGCAAAATTATGAAAGTTATATTTTGTGTTCCAGGGACCTTGTTTAGTATAAATGTCTTGTCTTTACAATATTTCGCACCTGGGCTGGGGAGATGGCTTCCTGGGGAAGACCTTTTGCTCTAAATAATCTCACTGTGTTCTCAAGGACAAAAGACTGCAGGAACGTACGAGTGGGTATTTGAAGTGGAAACAAAGTGCTGTAGTAATGTGGAGTAATTAGCTCTGGCAGGGCAGAGAGAGGAGTCCGAGAAAAAAAATAAACCCAGCATGCACCGTTTTAGCAAGACTTTATGAGGATTCACAGGGGTTTAAATGCAAACCAATGAGAGGGCAGTTGGGATGGGGCATGGGAAAAAACTGGTCATTAGTAGCTAAGAGCAAAGTTGACCTTCCTAGGCTAAGAACTGGCTAAGTCACCAAATTGGGAAAAAGGCTCATGAGGGTATTTCTAAAAGTAGAAAATTAGGCCTCATTCACCTGACATTATGAGGCATAAAAAAATTCACCAAGAGATTTTTTTTCCCCAATACCTGAATCTTTTCAAGGGTCAGGCTTTTTAGATCTGAAGAAATGACTTGACAGCTAGTTCTTTGTAATGAACACCAGACATTGTGCTGTGTTAAATTGTCCTCAGTGATTATTAAAGTATATACTTGATGTTTTTGAATTTGGGTTTATACATTATTTTCCCACTTATTATTCTTTCTCTGGCCTCCCACTGCTGCAAACTGTCCCTGCTGCTCTCAGTGTGCCTGACTCTAATAACCGTATCCACCTTCCATCCTCACTCCTGAGAGAAATGGGAAATCTGAAAATCAGTCTTGTTCACATTATGGCCAAGAAAGACCATTTGGGGTGTGAATTGTGTATTCTCCCAGAAGGAATGAAATACAGTCTTTGTGATATTATCTTTGTCCTTTGTTGATTCTTGCCTCTATTCTGTTGAGAAATGGTGTGAAAATGTGAACTCTAAAACAATTCAGTTATTGCTCTGCTTGGAGGAACGTTTGAATCTATTTGGAAAAATGCCAAATACTGAAATCACCTCAGGTTGGTGTTTATCTTGGGAAAATCCTTGGAGTGTTTAGAAAAGCAAAGCCTACAGAACAATTTTTCAAAATGTTGAGGAGACACAGGTAGTTTCAGTGTTATGCATTTCCTAGGCACAGAGAGCATCCTGTCACCAGTAAACTTTCAAAGGGAAACTGTTCATGCCATTCATTTCTCTTCCACAGCAGAACTGCAGCTTCTCGGCAGATCATTTGTTTTGCTTGTTTTATATTATTGTCTTGGAACTTTAGTCAGTGGTTAAACAGTTAGAATTATGCTTCAGTGAAATGACATATCAAGAATCACCCTGGTATAGTTGGCAATTTAAAATACATAAACCGATTTAGCTTATTTAATTCTGTGGACATAGTACTATTTCCCCACTTTTTTTCCCAATGGAAGATACCAAACAATGAGGGAATAGTCAAGACACACAAGAAGAATACTATTGAGCAAAGCTGGAGCCCTATTCACCTGACCCCCTGAGCCTGTGCTCAGGACAATGTGCTTTATTCTAGAAGCTCTCAGAATATCTGACTGCTTTGTTACCTGGATATTTGTTTCCTTGTCTGTAAAACAAGAAAATTGAATCAGTTGACTGCTAAGATTTCTTTAGCTCTAGTTAGGATCCATGCTATTTCATTTTAGACATGGGTGCCTAGAAGTTGAAGAGGGAGATTTGGTTTGGGTGGAATGTTTCTGAGACTTCTAGGCAGCACTCGGTATAGCAAAGCCAAAAGGTTATCTTTGTAGGCTTTGTTTTTCCAGCTGAGACATAGTTTTCATGATGCCACTTTCCAACCCAGCCTCCTTGACCTTGTCTGTGACAAATTCCAGACCCATCAGAATGACGTGTGGAAGAAGGCGATGAGCCTTGTGGCAGGGCAGGTGGAGCCATTGACCTGGATATGTGGAGTTTTTTCTTTATCTTCTAAGCCTGGTTTCTGAATAGGTTCTTACAGAATGAATGATGGAGATGATTCCTGTTAGATGAAGAACAAGCAAACCTTATCCAGATAATCCTTCACTTCTCTTTAGATAGAAGGTCATATTTAAAAGCCATTTTTAGCAAATTTTGTCATCATGTAATGCATAGCATAATGAGGTCCACTGAAAATTTCTGATAGCTTTGCTAAATCTGTCCAGGTCTTCCACACACATATAGGTATACTAAACACTGCACAAACCACAGAGATTATAACAGAGATCACATCACCTGTACTTACACAAAGCAGGGACCCTCCAACCCTGGCAGTATTGCAGATATTATGATAATAATCATCATTTGTTGAGCAATTTATTTTGTGCTAGGTACATCAAATACAATTTAAATTTAGGTACACAGAAGTACAATCTATGATTCTTACAGCAACTGTATTAGGTTACATGGTGAACTTCACTTATCTGAGAATGAAACTGGGGCTTGGGTCATGTCCGTGACAACTCGGTAGGAAGCTGTAGAAGGACTCAAGTCCAAGTCTTTGTGACCTCACACTTCATGCTCTTTCTGACATCTGTACTCCCTTTCTAGGGAACTTCTGACTGGAATAAAAGTGGGTGTGCTCTCAGCATCCTGGAAGCATTATGACAGTGTTGGTCTAAAATAGGCCATGGCTCAATGTTACCTAAAAAGAGAGTCCAGTGATAAAATCATAGGCTGAAACCTCACCTCACCTTTCTATCCTCTCCACGTACCTCTTTTCCAAGACACTCTGTGCTCCTCAAAGCCAGATTCCAAGATGGCCTGGCCATCTGACCTTGCTCTTTTATACATCGACTCTCATTGGCCATTTCCTTTGCTTTAGCCACATTTTAGCATATTTTGTAGAATAAATAAGTCATACCCAACAACTAGTGATGAGCATTTTCACTACAAATGTCAGAGAGAGCACTACTCAAAGGTATTCTCTGCTTGGGGATGTGGGTGAGTGTGGGACAAGTACTAAGCATCAGTTAAATCCTAGGAGTTCATTCTGTCCACAAGCCCTTGCTGGGCCATGTAGTGGCCCAGCCACCCATACATATGCCTTATGTTTTCAAAAGCAAGATACCTTGTATACATCTACGTGTATTATAGAAAGATGCTATCAAATATACTAGGGAGAGTTAGTTTCTATGCTTCATCAAAACTGTTGGAGTCAGCCAAACACTGCTGGGATGAATCTCCAAACCAGGCATGGTTTTGGGAGGAAAGTATTTATTGAAGCAGCAGATCCAGTGGAAGTTCCAGAATGGAAAAAGAGGCCGGTCCCCTTTCACAGATCCAAGCAGAGAGAGAAAAACCCATCACCAGCACTTCAAGCAAGCAAGCAAGCACATTCACAACTCTCAGCATCGGCTCCTGGAACCATGTGCACTTCATGACCCTCTCCATGCATGCATTTCTCATGCTTCCAAGAGCAATACCAGGTACGCAGGACATAGCCATGTTGTTAATTCAGGGACAAAATAAAACAGATGATACCTGAACAGTAAGAATAATAAGTTATTTTTTTAAAGATAAAATGAGGCTGATGCTGTCTTCAGAATCAGGGAAAAGAAGCAGAGGCTGGCTTTTCACATGGCCTCATCTCACACTGGTGTGTTGTGTCCTCCCTGTCCTGTTCAGACTGGTTTAATGCATTCTGAGAAATGTCATGCTTAGAAGGAAGGGAGAGAGAGATTATGTAGCAGAATGTCCAAGACTCCAATTCCTGCTTGATTACAAACTTCTGGAAAAATCTTCTACCCTTTGCTTTCACATCTGACTTTATCCTCAAGGGATCTTCCTGTGTCCCCTGCTCTATCCCAGACTGAATTAAGGACGCCTCTTCAACGTTCACCTTTATCCTGGCTCATATTGCCTGCTTTGTACTCTGGACCTGTGTCTTTCAAGTCCTCTGTTAAGAGCTTTTCAGGGACAAATGTTTTTTCACTGTGTTTTGCCGACATGACATGTGCTTATTTAACTTTGACAGCTGCACAGCACAGAACTGAACCCCAAAGTAGCTGGCAGAGTTCAAGAATGGATGAATCCTAGATGCTTCCAGTACAACTCAGGAAGATGTTTCTATTACCTGCAGAACACCAGTGAGCCATCATGTGTAAAAAGCAGGAAGATGAAGTTGCCATAAATAATAGGAAATAGGAAAATGTGTTTGGAACTGTGGTCTGTTGCCCCTTGTCCAAATTCCCATGGGCAAACAGCACAAACTCCAGCCCAACTGAGGGAACAGAATCTCATTATAGGAGCTCTACCAGCTCCAGCCTCAGCTTTTAATTCTAGACTGAGATCATTTTTAGATGATTGAAACTTGCCCATAAATACAAGTTAGCCAAGAAAATTGAGACACGAGGCTATAAATGTGTTCTGTATCTTCCAAGAAGAATAGTATCAAAGGAAGCATTAAATATCTTTGATTCATGCAATAAGCAGAATATTCCTGTTTTACTTCTTTTCAGCTCTTTCTGTACTAAAAGAGACCAAGATTAACACTGAACTATCCAAACACATCACTCTAATACCTTTTAATTGCCTCAATAAAAATTAGAAAGAGTGTGGACTCTGGTTCTGTCGTCAGAGTTTAGCAGTGTTGGGTTGCAAGTTAGCATCATGCCTCATTTGGTTATGTGCTTTTGCAGGCTAGATTATATTATTATAAATGATAAGGCTGTTGTTCAGCTCAGTATGGCCATGTCTTCATGGGTGGAAAGAGAGTGAGATGCCGCTGAGCTCTTCATCTAAGGGCACCAATCCATTCTTAAGGACTCCACCCTCATGATCTACTTACTCCTCAGATACCCACCTCCTAATACCATCCCACTGGGGATTAGGATTTCAGCATATGGGAGCAGGAACATTCAGGCCATAACATTAAATAACTTCTTTTAAGTAAAAAGGCAGTTTAGTTGTTAAGAATTAAGAAATAATAGTATAGGATGTACAAAAATATGGTAAAAAATGTTAAGGGTTCATGAAAGAGAAGTGTCAAGTGAACTTCTCAGGTTTAAAATAACTTGCAAGAGGAATTTCAAGGAATGATTATATACTGGGTGGTCAGGGAAGAATTATTGTAGGAGGTGATCTTTTAAAGGTAGGACCTTGAGTATGTCCTAGGATGAAGAAAAACCATATCATTAAACCTGTGAGCCTGCCTGAGCAGGGGTGAGACTAGATAGAAACCTGTTGAGCTGAATAAAAAAGTCTTTAATGTCTATTGATCATGGTTGAAGGATTTACGACTGTGGCAGGAAGAACTATGAGAAGTTTCTTTGCTGTTTTGTTGTTTTGCATGTTTTACTTTGAGGTAATTGTTAATTTACATAAAGCTACCAGAATAGAGAGGTCCATCATACCCATAACCCAGTTTTCATAAGTAATGATACAGTTTCCCCTTATGCTGACAATTTGTACAATTATAGTTCAATAGCACAACCAGGAAGTTGATAATGATACAAAAAGCTAACCTTGCTCAGATTCAACCAGATATCATGTATACACACACACACACACACACACACACACACACACACACACACACACACACACACACGGTTCTGTACTTCTATAATTTTGTCAATTCAAGAATGCTATAGAAATGGAAATATACAGCATATGACCTTTTCTTTGGGGCTTAAAAAACTCATCCTAAGCTCCTTGATATCCAGCCAAGTTCCAACTCTTATCTTTTTTTTTTTTAATTTTAAAATGATCCTTTGGTGTGGTGTGCGTGTATCACAGTTTAGCCATTCAGCATTTTAAGAAATTTGCATTTGTTTCCAGTTTGGAGTAAATGAGTTTACTAAGAACATTTGTGTGCAGGTTTTTATGTAGGCATAAGGCTTAATTTCCTTAGAATAAATATCCAGGAGTGCATTGTTATGTCATATGGTAAATATGACATGCTCAGTTTTAAAAAATATTTTATTTATTTGAGAGAGAGTGAGAGAGAGAAAGATGTGGCTAGAGAGAGAGAGAGAGAGAATGGGCACACCAGGGCCTCCAGCCACTGCAACAGAATTCTAGACACATGCACCACTTTGTGCATCTGGTTTTATGTGCGTTCTGGGGAATCGAACTCCGGTCCTTCTGCTTTGCAGGCAAATGCCTTAACTGCTAAGCCATCTCTCCAGTCCAACATGCTCAGTTTTATAAGAAATGGCCACACTCTCTGGAGTAGCTGGACCATTTCACCTTCCCATCAGCGATGTGTGGGTGATCCACTTCTCTGAATCTCTCTCAGCACTTGGTACTGTCACCACCAATTTTCTTTATTTTTATTGTCTCTATCTTCTATCTATCTATCATCTATCATTTATTATTATTTTTTTAGTACTGAGTATTGAGCCTAGAGCCTCACACATGCTAGATAAACATTCTATCAATGAGCTACATCCTCAGCCATACTATTATTTATTAAGACAAGGTTTCACCCTGTAGCCCAGGCTGGCCTAGAACTCACAATCCTTCTGCCTCCCTTTCCAGCCTGTCAAGTGCTAGGATTACAGGTATATGCTACTAGGTCCCACCTTACCCCCACTTTTATGATAGCCACTCTGACAGTGACATTTCATTTTGTATTACATTTGTATTTCCTTGTCGACTGATAATATTTTCTCTGATAATTTTCTTTCTGTATGTCCTCTTCAGTGAAATATCTGTTGTTAATTTTTGTCCATTTGCTAATTATGTAAATGGGTTTTTATTGAATTTTGAGTTGTTTATGTGTTCTGGACATAAATCCTTTTTTGGATATGTGGTTTGCAAATATTTCACCCAGCTTTGTTTTTCCTTTCCTCTTTTACTGTCTTCACAAGGTCTGTCAAGATTAAGTTTTAAATGCAATCCAATTTACTAGTGTTTCCTTTGTAAACTGTGCTTTTGGTGTCGAGTCCAAGAATTTATCATGTAGCTAAAGATCTTCTCTTGTTTTTACCTACAAGTTTTATAATTTTACACGATCCATCTTGAATTATTTCTTACACAAATGTAAGGCTTCCATGAAGGATTCATTTATCTTGCTTATCTTTGTGTTTTGCTTATACAAGTTTAGTTGCTACAGCAGACTATTTGTTGAAATGGTATTTTTTTTTCTCCATGGACTTGGACTTGGACTTCTTTCAAAGCCCATATATAGGGCTGGGGAGAATGAGTCAGCAGTTAATGTACTTGTTGACCACCAGCTGAATGGAGTTCAATTTCTCCACACCCACACAAAGGCAGACACAAAATGGCATATGGATCTATAACCCAAATCCACCTAAGGCAATATACACACATATCATACACATTCATCTATCCATCTGTCCATATATATGTATATGTATATATATATATATATATATATATATATATATATATATATATATATATATATATACACACACACACATATATATCCAAACACTAACATACACACATAAAACACTAAAAACCCATATTTGGGCTGGAGAGATGGCTCAGTGGTTAAAGGCCTTAGCTGGCAAAGCCTGAGTTCCATGGCTCAATTCCCCACATAATCTGGAGTTTGTTTGCAGTGGCAAGAGGCCCTTGTATGCCCATACACTCTCCTTCTCTTTCCCTCTCTTCTTATGAATAAATAATAAATAAATTATTTAAAAAAATCTGTGTGGACCTTCTGCCTTTTATACCCAGTCTATTTATTTTTTTCCAATCATTTAACAGAAAAATTTGGAAAAAGTCAATGAACTTCTCACTCAAAGGTATCATGCTACCATTATAAAAATATGTGCTTATGAAATATCTGATAATTTAGAGAGGTCTAATTATATACTTGGGAATTGTTCCATGGCTCTATGGTCTTTATGGAAACAGAGGTTTGGCTGATATCCCACTATAACATTTTCTTTTACCTAAATAGAAAGACATGGGAAAGTGTGCCCAGCTTCTTCCCCAGGGGCAATACACAGCTGCTTACATCTAGCTTCAAGACCTTTAAGGAGATGAGAAAAGTCTTGGCAGAGACATGTGACCAATAACTTTGCTGAGGACTTAGGAGTTGATCCAGATAACAACAACAAAAAAATTGAACAGGACCTGAAGAAATCAAGCTGGTTCTTTTCAGGGACACACCAAAGCTATATAACCCAAGTGAATCACAGTGGATCCTAAAGCTAAGTGCTGTAAAGTTAGTTTTGCCTCATTGGGGTTTTTGAAGCATGCATCTATATAAACCTGCCTGTACAGATATCCCCAGCCCCAAGCTGGGTCTGCCCAAATCCAGTGACTCGGCCATCAAATGCAGACGGCATCTACCAGAGACCAAGAATCAGCCTCGGGGAGCCTGCTGGTAGGCTCTGTTAGGTCTAGTGGAGCTACAGAAGGCAAATACCTGGAGAAGTTCTTACGTGTCCATGGAGTTTCACTGCAGGAAACCACCAAGGCACGGACGGGCATGGCATACAGGTACTGTGGATTGTAATCACATCCAACCGCAAGCTGTGCTGAAGTCCCAGGCTGTTGCTATTAACGACAAGATGTTAGGAGGAAAAGAAATATAAGGGCAGCAGGCCTTCTTCTTAGATTGTCTTTCTCTTTGAGTTTTAAATTATCCTTCACTTTACTCAGGCTTTTATACAAGAGGCAGCCAAGCTAGCCTGTGGAAAGTTATGCGTCAGTAGAAATACCTTGGGCTCTGAGAAGGTAGGTGATTTATCAGGTCAAAATGAAGAATGGGAAGTCCGTTTATCTCACGGCAATTTGCAATTTATTACATTGAGCAGGATGTTTTCCCAGCGCTGCCTGAGCTTCCAGCCTGTTATTTTCTGTTAAGCTTAATAATGTGGGTCATGCTTACGGTTTATAAAGTAGTTCAAGTTCTTCTTGTAATGACAGCATTTTTTAAAAAAAATCAGTGTAGCCCAAGATAAATTACCATTTGTGTGCTAGCCCTCAAATACCATTATCTAATAGTAAAAGTGAGAAATATTTTTCTACAATGGGGTTGACTATATTATCTTTTTCAATTGCTCTAAATAGGGAGGCATCATTCCTTTTCAGAGCATCTTCTCACATTTGATAAACGAAATCACACAACAGCATCTTGCAGAAAGGTCTCCTTTTGCCAGCGACTAGAGTTTTCAACAACCTGGAAGCTGAGTAAGACACTTCAAATGACCAGGGTGCAGAAGGCAGGAAAAGCAGGATAGCATTTGTAAAGAATAGTTGTCCTAGCTAAAAAGAAAAAAAATCAAAATTTGTACTTCACAGGATAACACTCTTTCATGGCAAGATGTCCGTAATGACTTCATCTTTCCATAATCTAATGGTCTATTTTACTAGAGTAGCTGCTGTTCTAATTTATCAGCTAATTTTATTAATAAAGCAATTTGCAATGATGTGGTTTCTCTCTAGAGAGCAAAGGATTTTACAGTCTTTATGTAATAAAGGTCTGGTGCAAAAGAAAAAGGACTCTTGTGGATTCGCAGGGAGCTTATGACAGCCTAGCCCATGCCACTTTAGAAGTGGGGCTCAGCAAGAAGCCCACCACCTGCCCAGGAAAGCTCAGCTGCACACACTGTACCGCTCCTTGCCATCTCCACTCTTAATTCCGTGTGACACCAGCAGGAGCCTTCTTCTCCCTCAGCCTCTCCACATTCCCACACTCCTCTCTCACTCTCCTCAGTGGACTGTGAATGCAGATGGGGTGATGTGAAGCTGCAGTTGCACTACTTCACTAATAAAATAATCTGGGGGCTGGAGAGATGGCTCAGCAGTTAAGGAACTTGCCTATAAAACCTAATGACCTGGGTTCAGTTCCCCAGTACTCACATAAAACCAGATGTACAAATTGGCACGTGAGTCTGGAATCCATTTGCAGTGGCTAGAGGTCCTGGCACATCCATTCTCTCTCTCCCTCTCTCCCTCTCTCTCTCTCTTTCTCTCTCTCTCTCATTTCTCTCTGCTTGCAAATAAATAAATAAATAAATAAATAAATAAATAAATAAATAA
>PVHP010012575.1:0-42735 GCA_004024765.1 Zapus hudsonius
GGACCCTCAGCATTTCTCTAAGCAGCTCTCTCCGGGCAATTCTCAATAACAGAAGCCAGGGAGCCAGGAAGGAGTCTGGCATGATGGAAGTACTGCTCTTCTATTGTCCTGTAAATCTGGCTAGGAAACAAAACTGGGGTTGATGAGGTCCCTGAGGCACATGAGTCTTTGTGAGGCCTATGGAGGTGAGAGAAGCTTTAGGTAAAATAAAGAAGGATGGCAAATAGATATGGGCTTATTATTTATATTTCTAATTTGAACATTATATAAGAGTGCCTCCCACAGAATGAGAAAGTGCTTGTTAAAAATGCCCCACAGGTCTGCTGGGTCAGCCTCCTCTGAGAGGGCTTGTCTTCTGTCTCCCTAACAAGCTCTCCCAAGTGATCCTCATGTTCAGCTGAGTTTGAGGATGCCTGATAGACACGAAAATAGCAAACCTGAACCTAAGTGCTATGTTCTAGAAGAAAAGAGTCAATAAAACAGACCCACTTGAGGCATTCCCAACAGCTAATTATGGCACCGAAGTAAGTGAACACTTATGAACTCCTAAGGAGGTTAAACAAACTGTAAAACTCAACTGCTGAGTTTTTGAGCAGATTATTTTTAGGATGTTTACATGAAAATGCATTTTCCTAGCAATTAAATGAGTCTAAATAACTTAATTTCTTGTAGAACATTCTCCTTCCTATTTCAGCCAGAACTTTGAAAACCCATTTGCCTAAGCTAGTCTGAAAGGAAGTCTTGACAGAACTTATAGGTAAGTTTTGTCTTTGAGTCTCATTTCTGTTTTCACTGTCTCCAGCATCTTGCTGGTAGTTCAAGGGACCGATGGCTTCATGGTCCTCCCACTGTTCTCTTATCCAAACTGTTCCAATGACATGGATATAATATGAAGGGCTCAGCCAATAGGCAAGAGAAATGATGCTAGAGCTTGATGCTAGAGTATGTGGTTATGAGCACATTTCTTGGACTTTGGTACAGCTTCTTTATTTGGAAAAGTAAAGGGTGACCATACAGTATCTCCACCAGCCTTCCCTGTCCTCTCTTTGTAACTCACTAAGTTTTCTGTGCTTCAACTTCATGGTCAGAACTGAGGTGCTCCTATGCTAGGAAGAGCAATTCACGAAGAGAATTACATGAATGGATCCTAAACGTGAGCACAGAGATCTGAATGGCTCCTGCTAGCTTTGGTGAGGAGTCCGAGCCCTGGGGCTGTAAGTAGATGGAGTGCTGATGGGTAATAGAGATGCCAATTCAGGCTGTTGCTGACCTGTGGCTCATTTTCCTCATGGTGAGGATAGAGAGAGTTAAGCCTACTATGTTCAGGCTCACACTGGCATTACCAGAGTAGATGCACATCTGTGTGTGTGTGTGTGTGTGTGTGTGTGTGTGTGTGTGTGTGTGTGTGTGTGTGTGGCAGGCACACATGTTAGGAACCCCTCCATGCTTCATCAATGCCTCGCTTTGCCTGCTCCAAATTATTCCTAAGCACACACACAGCGTGCGATGTTCCAGGAACTGATCTAAAAGCTTACTTTAATACTAATGCTAGTCTCATAACCGGCCTGTGCAGTGTGATTATTACTCGGTTAGACAAACAAGGACTTGAAAGTCGGCTCCCAACTCCTGCTTGTCTCCAGGCAACCAGTCTAGCTCCCGTTAGCTCTTCTCAACCATTTTTCTAGAAGTTCATCCTGAGGATTGGAGGATTGCAAAGGGAATAGAATGTGAGTCGACTGACTCTATGCTTCATCAAGGGCTTGGCATAAGTTCAGTGCAGCAGAAAGAAATCATGACCATTCGCAAAGCATCTAAAATGAGCACTCACCTGTAGAAAGCTCAGCCTCTTGCTTTCTCCCTTTGAATAGGTATCAGCTCAACCTCAGGGATATTTGCAGAGGAGTTAAAATCTTGATGGTAGTCCCTCACAGAAAAGGAAAAGAGAACTCACCCTCCATTTTAACCAAAACCCACTCCATCCCAGCCTCAGCCCAGGATGCTAGTCTTGTCTTCTCACTTTTTAATTATTTAATTATGATATGTTTAATCTTCATTATTTCTTAAAATGCCTTTAGTGGATCTTATTACAAATGCAATTTGTGGCAGTAATTAATCTTGTTACAGAAACTTACTAAGGCTTGCTGCTTCGTGCACAAGACATCCAGAATTTTATCAGTTTTTTAAATTGTAAATTTCTCAAAACAGCAAATGGTAAGTTCAAAATAACTGTGGGCTAGACTCTGTATGCAACTTAGTATATTAAATCCAGCACAATTATTTTCAATGAACTGAATAGCATTTTTCATATTAATTCTCAATTTTGCCTTATGAGTAAATGGTTATATTTAGCACATTAGAACTAAAATAAAGAGTTATATTTAAGGTTGGCTTCAATTGTTAAATGCTTCTGCTGCTGAAATTCTGCTGAACTTTATGGTAACATGCGATTCTGCCTGGGACATCACTTCCTCATTTCAAGTTCCTTTTGCTGTGAGCAGACAATTCTTAGCCTCGGCTCGTCATTGCTCAGAGCACATTTTAAGCGTTGTTCATATTTCTATCCGTACTACTTCTACAGTGGTTCACTCCCAGGAATGTGCTGTGCCAAATTCCTGCTATTAATTAATCATTGCCCTGAGGATGATTTTTTTGCTGATTGAAATATGGCCCTGAAGCTTCCTGTCTCCGTATGAGTTTCCCCAGTCTTCCTGCTTTAGTTAACTTAAGTTTCCTCACTCATCAAACTGTGAGTACCTACTCTTATTAGTTGCTGCTGGCCTCTGAGGTTACTCACATGCATACAGTACACCTCAATGTTCTGGAAGCTCATGTTTTTGAGTAGAAGAACTGAGTACAAACATGTAATGTTATTTAAGTACTATGATGGAGATAGTCAAGTAGCATGACAAACTAAAAGAAAGTTATCACCTATAAGCTAGCACAGTGAAGGACAAAGAAGGCTTCCTAGGAAAAAGGACCTCTAACTTGAATGGGGAGTTGAAATTGGATAAATCATGATGGCAGACAGGGTAGGGTGCTCCTGAGGAGAAGCAGTGTGTATAAAAACATGGAAAAGTAGGAGAGTTTCTGTATTGGGGTACCATGGGGAATTTGGCATTCGGGGGTCCTTGGATGGCAGGAGGCATCTGGAGCTCAGTCATGACAGTCCTGGGATTTAGCCTAAGGTCTTTTTAAAAAAATGCTTTTATGCATTTATTTGCAAGCGCAGAAAGGCAGAGAGAAAGTCAGAGAGACGATGTGTGCACCAGGGCATCTAGCCACTGCAAATGAACTCCAGATGCATGCACCACTTTTTGCATCTGGTTTTACTGGGAACTGGGAAATCAAACTCAGGTTGTTAGGTTTTGCAGGCAAGCACCTCAACGGCTAAGCCATCTCTCCAGCTCCAATCTCAGGTCTTTGGCATGGTCCTGAAGCATTTTCCTTAAAAGGGTTCCAGGCCTGTTTAAACATCTGAAGTACACAGTGCATCTTTATGTGAAACCGAATACACAAATTCCTATAGATTTCAGAAGCTTTCTAGTCACAAACCAGTATTTTAGACACACACACACACACACACACACACACACACACACACAAAACCATTGACTTAGGTGGGGAATGAGCTACCTAGATGCGTCAGAAAGGGAAGGAGTTTGTTGATTAATGGCAAAACAAGTGGAGTGGGCAGTGAGCTTATTGGAAACCTCCTTAAAGAGGACAACATTATGCCATTGGTCACTGTAAGTAAGATGGGAGTGATGGTTTAAATCTCTGTGTTATGGATCTAGGATTTCAAGAGATCATTAATTAATTGGATATGGTATAAACATGAAATAGTTCAGAAAAGAGGTATGAAATTGACTGACTTCAAGATTCCATAAGAAACAAGCTCAGGGTAATCCAAGCTGAGGCCTCAGATGGGTCAGAAGTAAATGTTGCCCTGGTTAGTACTATGACCTTTGGTTTTCAACTTATGCTCTTAAGAGTCCTTGGTGGTTTTAAAATCTAATCTCTCTCTCTTTTTCTTCCTCTCCCTCACTTTCTTTCTATTTCCATTTCTCTTTTTCCTTAAGTGAAAGAATAACCTAAATATTAGTTGAGCTCAAATTTATTCTTGCTATCACATACAATTAAAGTTGAATAACTTTAATTGGTAGGGACAGTTTTAATAATGGTTTTTTAATAAATTTTATTAATTCCAAATAGCCAGAGATACTCCAATCTTTAATATCTTATCACCTTATCATTGATTTCCTTCCTTCACAGTCCACATTTTTAGATATCTACTTTCAAGGAACTAAGATGCATATCGGTTTCAAAGAAACTTTCTAAAGAATTTTAGGATAAACCTTTCTTAGTTCCACAATGAAGTGAGTCAATATAACTATCTATATAAGTACTTTAAAATTCAGTTATATTGGATACATTGATTGAGAAGTTGAAATGAAAGGTTTCCATTACTTCAGACCTTTCATTTATAATGTGACAACTTTTTTGGCCTAGTTTTCAAAGCCTGGTGAAAAGCAGGCATGGAGATGCATAATCAGCCCTTTATCTGATAATCTGTAATTTCCTGTCACAGATTCAGCCTTAGATCTGTGAAACAGACAATGTTGAACACATGAATCTGACTTGTACATCTGACAAAATAACTAATAGCATGTTAGCTCCTAAGCTGTCTTCTTCCATGTTCTTTACAAAACAATGGACTTTTCTATGTGTCACAAATAGCTACCCCTACTAGCATCTACTGAGGTTCAGAGGTTTCAGAAAGTCATGGTGGAGAACTACTGCTATGAGACATGGGTCAATAATTATGACTCACTGAGCCCAAGGTAGACAGTGGAGATCAGAAATGTTCTTTACAGAAGAGTCCGTCAGGTTCATCATCTGATTGGAGTGTCTGGATGACCACAAATGTCTCCCATTATAGACTCTTTCCCAGTTTGTTTTAAAAGAGGAGATGCACTTTAAAAGATATTAAATTATTCCTACTTTTCATGATTTTAAAAGCAACACACACTTGTTAAAAATTACATTACAGCAATTAATAGGAGAAAATTAAATTCTCAATGCTTATCACTTAAATGTTGCATTTAAAGGAAGAAGAATACAAATATGCTTGAAATGTAAACATGCAAACATACTCTATATTTCATCTTTAAAATAACCAATGTACATATTTTTATATAGACATTCACTGTACTTGTGATCATGTACAAGAAGGGATTAAGGAAGGAGAAAAAAATTGATTTGTTGCGATGCCAGATTGCCACTGTGAAGTCTGGTCAGCAGCCAGAGGTGACTTTATTTTGTGTGTTGGTTGTCATTTCTGTTGTTAAGAAGCCATCATCACTACGCCCTAATAAAGAGGAAAACATTTGGCAAGTAAATTTATTCCAAGAAGGAATATAATGAAACTGACAGTGCAGTAAGATACATACGGAGATAAACATTCTTATTCTTTGTCTTCTACTGCCTTCAATTCAAAGGGTGTATGATTTTCTTTAGAAAATGTATAGATATGTTGTGAAGCAAATATAAAAAAAGAGGAATGAAATTATATAATAAATGAGCGAATACCACATAAAAGTCACTAAATTGAACTGCATCATGGTTAATTTATAGCTCTTTGTTCACTTCTGAGTTTTCTGTTAATAACCTTCAGTTGAAATATCAGCAAAGTCTTAAATGCGCTTCAATGTCTAATATAAAATGTTATTGTCAAGGTGAATTTATCAACCTGAACTTTGAGAATATTTCTTATTGATAAAGACCTTTTTAGGTTTTTCCTTATATTTATTTTTTAAAATTTCAGAATGTTTTTGGAGATCTAGGTTTTACTGAGTGCTATTACACTTTAGGATGACATCCTAATTTTATCTTCCTAACATTCCATGGGCTAGATACTATTGTTACCCAAACCTAAAGCTAAAGAAACAAACTTGAGGATCTTAAGATTGATATAAAATAATTAGAAACTTAAAACAGGTTCAATATTTGGATTTTTGTTGCACAAGTAACTGATTTAGCAGCAGAGACAGTCATTACTTGCACAGAACTGTTCAAGCTTTCAGGATTGACCTGCATAAAATTGTAATTCAAGGGAATCATTGCTTAGTTCCCATGGGAGTGTACGAAAAGGCTTTGTGACAGAGGTAAGTAACCATTGAGGTGGTGGTTTGGTTATCAGGCATGGATCAGCAAGCAAGGAGAAACATAGACCAGAAGTGGTGTATACCATACTGGATCAAAGTTTTCGTCTACAGCACAACTACAAGTGCAAGGTTGCCACAAGAGCTGTGGTATGAAGAAGTGACACACACACAACAAAATCAAAAGCACATTGCTGTCATGTGTACAGATGCTGTCCAGGCCTCCCCTATCCCTGTACTTTATCCAGTTCACTGTGCCCAGAATTGCCCATGAACAAGACGTGGTCCCAGTAGTAAGCAGACTGGATAGAATTGGCATGAACACACCCTAGCAACTTTCCCCTTCTGGTGGGATGCCTCCGAATCATGGGTGTTGTAACGTGTCCCCAGAGTATTCTAGTGATATTGAGCTGTGCCCAACCTACCTTCCCTCATGCATCAGGAGCATTCTCTTAGGGGCATTTCTAGGATTCTGCTATGGAGGAAATGCTAACGAAGGCAATCTGTCAGGAACTGCTAGAAAGGAGGTCAAAGGTTTCAGATGAATGTTCTTTTGAAGATCACATGACAGCAGGAGGACCATGTAGTAGAATGAAAGAAGAGATACAAAAAAAGAATTTCCAGGGTGTTGCAGTCAGCTTTCTTGTTGGCACAAAGCACCGGACCAAAAGCAGCTTATGGAGGAAAGGGTTTATTTTGGCTTACAGACTCCAGGGGAAGTTCCATCATGGCGGGAAAAATGACAGCATGAGCAGAGGCTGGGCATCACCTCCTGGCCAACATCAGGTGGACAACAGCATCAGGAGAGTATGCCAAACACTGGCGAGGGGAAGCTGGCTATAACCCCCATAAGCCCACCCCAACAACACATCTCCAAGAAGGTTCCGATTCCAAAACTGCCATCAGCAGGGGATCAAGCATTCAGAACATATTCAGTTTATGGGGACACTGGATCAAACCAGCACATTTGATCTAAGAAGAGTAGCAAGCAATGAACTACAGGAGGGGGGCTTTGGGAATGGAGAGAGTGAACAGTGGAGCTCAGGGAGAGATGAAGGCTGCAGATGTGGATGTAGTAGAAAGAGATCTTAGGGAAGACAAAGGGGAAGCAGGGAGGGACAGCAGACAACCAGGAGAAGGGTTTACCCATTGGAAGGGACAGTGTCTCCTGGAGGGAGGAGGTAGTACCAACTGTGCCACACTACAGAGAGATGACATCAGCAAGGAGTTTATCAGACTGGGAAACTGAAGTGTTATTAATCTTCCACCCTCCCTTTCAGTAGAAATGTGTGGACAGAGTTCTGATTGTAGCAGACTGCAGAAGAAGTACAGCCACCAAGTGATTATAAACCAGAAGAGAGTGATGGTTAATGGAAGGAGCCTTAAGGTCAGAGCTGGTGTTTTTTAAAAGGATGTAATAGCAGAGCTATTGCCCAGCAGGCAAAGAGACAGAAAATGCACCTGCCAGCAGAACAAAGCCTTTGCCCTTCAGGAGGCAGGAGAGAGGGGAAGGAGCCTGGACCACAGCAATGTGTTTCACCTCACATTGTCAAGTTTACACAGAGATGCTTCACAAGCCAGGCACGTAAGGGATGAAGGAATTGGGGAACTGATTTAACAGGGACATAATATTCATAGTCTCCCATGGTGGCTTGGATAGGCATTCCTGAAAAGTCATATTCATGAAGAAATCTGAGTGTGTTGCAGATGCAATTCCCAAGTGCAGAAAGAAGGTAATAAATATAACCGAGGATTGAAAGTGGGAAAAGGAAGGCAATTTGGGAAACAGGACTGTAAAATTTACAAACATCTTCGAACATTTTCAGAAACAATGAAGAGAAGAATGCGAAGATGAGTTTATTTTGCAAAATGTACTTTTATTTGCTTTACTCTATCGTGACAAGATAAGGACTGTGTACAGTGTGTGCCCATCACTGTGGTTGCAAGCGAGTCACAAATGTTCAAGCTTTTAATGAAGCAGGCTCTCTATCACTCCTTCACATCTATTTACATCTCTAAAATCTCCCAAGGGTGAGAACGTTGATCATTCTAACATCTTCCCCTCCCCACAAAAACCCCCTCAGAGTTCTCAATATTAATCCCAAATATAGCTCTGTCTGGTCTGTGTCTGAAATATACGGACGTAGCAGGTTTCAGTTTTTCAGATCTTCTTTTCAGTATCTAATTTCGTGAAGCTTAAGAGACAGCTGTCTGGGGGGCTGAGAGCTAAGACGATGAACATGCAGATGTCAAGGAAATCCTATGCTTCCAGAAAGAGCTCAGTTAAACCTGAGATTCCCCACTACCCTTTCTAGCCTGTGCATCCTAACTCTATTTGTACTAACTCAAACATGTTCTTTTCTATTGATGGAAGCCATTAGGGTTAACTTTTATTCCCTTCTTTGTTCGAGGCAAGATCGAGGTTGACTTCAAATTCCAGTGGTTTAACATTTAAACTTTGTCTTCTGTAGAAAACCAATGCATATAGATATTGCCAAATGACATCCAATAGAAAATATTAACTTTTGTCATATTCAGAAAACACTTGTTTTTATTTCTGAGTAGTAGTATTTTCTCTCTTTTCAATTTTTCCCTATTAGTCAGAAAAACATATTGCAACTTGTTTTTACTTGCAGCCAGTGTTTCTAATAATAGTTTGGCCTTTCCCCTGTATATTAAAAGAGCAAGTATTTTTGGCTAGGGGACTGGCTTTCTTCACTTCCTATCTGCTTTGTTAAAGACCGGGCTTCATGAAGTTGGTTTAGTCTTCATGGTCCAAATGAAATAAAAGATTATAGCAATTAACCACTTTCTTTAAACTGTTAACAATTCTATTAATTCTAACACTGGGCACTTCTGCACTGTGAGTTATTGATGAAGACCCATCTACACAGTGGAATGTCGGTCCTGATCCAGGGCCAAGCGGCTCCTCTGGGACAGGAAGTGGCATTTCAGTGTTTGGTATCTCCAGACGGCTTACCTTAGTTTTGTCAAATGGCCACACTAGCAATTTGTGTCATCTTTTAACTTGCAGTATCATAATATTGTTTGACTTCTTTTCAACCTTCTATTTTGGCTATATATTCTACATGGCATTCTTGGATTTTTTAAATTTTATTTAATTATTTTATATTTCACATTTTCATGCATGTTTAAAATATATTTTGATCTTACTCTATGAACTACTCTCTCTTATCCCCCAACCTTTCCAATTAACATCCTTCTTCTCCATTAATCCCCATCTTATTTTCGTGATATGTTTTTTTTTACCCACTGAGTGAAATAGGGTTGGTTACATGGTCATGGGTGGAAGGCTATTCACTGTGGGATGAGAGATTTACCAGTGGTTGCACCCCTGATGAATCTGACTCTCCCTCTCCCTGCAGCCATTAGCTTTCATTGGCTATATTGGGAGGTCTGCCGTCTCAATTTCATTTCCCATCCATGGTGAAGCATTGACAGGTTCATCCCTGGGCAGGAAAGCACAGCTGCTATGAACTCAAGTGTTTAACGGCCATGCTGTATTGAGAAGAGAGTGTTTCTGCAGCTCTCCTCCCCATGTACATAGCCAGGCAGCTGTCTGTCTCTTTCTTTCATTCTCTTTCTTTCTTTCATTCTCTTTCTTTCTTTCATTCTCTTTCTTTCTTTCTTTCTTTCCTTCCTTCCTTCCTTTCTTCCTTTTTCTTCCTTCCTTCCTTCCTTCCCTCCTTTCTTTTCTTTCTTTCTTTCTTTCTCTTTCTCCTTCCTTCCTTTCTTTCTTCCTTTTCTTTCTTTCTTTCTCTTTCTCCTTCCTTCCTTTCTTTCTTCCTTTTCTTTCTTTCTCTTTCTTTCTTTCTTTCTTTCTTTCTTTCTTTCTTTCTTTCTTTCTTTCTTTCTTTCTTTCTTTCTTTCCTTCCTTCCTTCCTTCCTTCCTTTTTCTTCCTTCCTTCCCTCCTTCCTTTCTTTTCTTTCTTTCTTTCTCTTTCTCCTTCCTTCCTTTCTTTCTTCCTTTTCTTTCTTTCTTTTTTTCTTTCTTTCTTTTATCTATCTGTAAGTCCCTACCTTACCTTAATAAGCAGTTTTGAAGAATTTTACCTTAAATGCACAGAACTGATTCTAACTCTTATTGTAGAAATAAAGAAACTGAGTCCAGGGGAGTCAGCTCCCCACAACCAGCTGGTTGTGGCTGTGATGGGCTAATCACGCAATGCTTGTACCTGTTCTCAGACCGTGTCTACATCCTCTGTGTGTAAATTTTCAGCTTCTTCTCCACACCTTGAGTCTAACCTTGCACTATGACTGCCTTTGTCTGATACAATTAGGAAGAATTAAGAGTGCAAATTCAGCAGCAATAGATAACTAATGCATAATTTATCTCACCTTTTCCTTCATAACTCCCAGAGTATTTTAAAAATGCAGCAATCCTCATAGGAATTGTTTCTAAACTCCTGCCTCCAGCTATTTGGCAGATTATCAAATATTTGCTTTCTTTGTATTTTGAGTGATTTCTTTACATCTTCCACCTCGTAAGGATTTCTAACTAAATTTTTTCTTTCTTTTCTGTAGTTTCATTTTTAGGAACACCTTTGGCTGATGTATAATTTTTTGTATGCCAATGGGCATTGGTACCCTGTTGCCCTAACTTTTAATCTACTTAACAGTGGATTTCCACCTCAGCAGGCAGGGGGGCTGCCACTTTATCTCAGCAGGCACAGAACAGCAGGGAAATCATGAACTTTGACTGAGGGAACAGTCTACTTGTGTTTGACTAATTTTATTTAGTTGTTTGCCACACAAAGCTGTGTATATTAGCATAGGGCATCTTCATATGCGTAGCCTAAATGAACCAGATTATCTCATATCCTTTTTTGGTTTAGGGCATTATTTATTCAATTTTATATAAGCAGCATTGTAATATAAGAGAATGAACTCTGATCTTTGTGCTATAAATCCCAAGTTCAAATTCTAAATCATCTGTCCATCAGTGAGGACACTTTGGGTGAGTCAGCTTGTCTCAAACTCAAAAGTGTGTTATTCAGCTCTTTGTGTGAATAGGATGAAGGGTGTAGAGTGTGTTGCAAGCTAACGACTCCAGTATCTACGACTTCCCTTGAGTGCCATACATTCAGCGATGTCTATTGAACACTCTCAGCTGGACATCCCCTGACAAGACCCACTCACACTTTTTATTATTTCCTGAAGGCTCTAGTTCTGTTAAGTGTCCACTACTGATGTTTTAAATCTCAACATAAGATTTTACTGTCTCTTTCTCACAGATCCCTTGTGTGTTACTTTATTTTTCTTTAGGTAGCATGTGCTCATTTGCTCCCTTTTTTGTTGCTGTGCAATCCTCCTTTCTTCAGTTCTGTTCCATTCCACACTTTGGGTCCATCTGATCGCCCGCTTCAAGTTCTGTTCCTCTGCACCTGACCCCCATATCGGATCTCTCAGCTGCCCTTGACTTGACTATATTCCTTCTCTCTCAGACTGTTCTTTCAGCACCAGGATCTCTTGCTATCTCGGAAAAGAACTCCTTTGTTCCGAATCTATCCTCTGTACAACTCCCTGCCTCACCCCCCCCATGATTCCCTGTGCCATATCAACAAATTTACCACCAGCCTCCTTCCCCTGAGGAAAGAGATTTGGATACTATAAGTGACACTGAAGATGGTACCTAATTTTAATAAACTCCAGCTCTCCCTTTGAGACATGAAAGATGTCAACTACATTGCAGAGTCATTGGGAAGTGAGCTCCCACATTCAACTGGAAAACAGCGGCATCCACAGCTGTATTAGCCAGGGTCTCTAGAGGAACAGAACCAACAGAATGAGTTGTAGTAAACAAAAAGGGGATTTACTGGATTAGCTCATGGCAGTCTCACAATAGCAGTCTGTAAGCCCAAAAGCCCAAGAACTGGTTGTCGCTCAGTCCACATGGCTGGATGCCTCAGCAGTCCCAATCCAGCACTGAAACCCCAAAGGCTTCCTGGAGAGCCTCTGGTCTTCAATCCAAGCTGGAAGGCTGAGGAAGCTTCGTTACAATGCCCACAAAAAGATGCAAAACAAGCACCAGCAGCCAGGCAGGCAGGGAGGCAGGGAGAGACAGAGATTTCTTTCCCCTTTATATTGCCTTAGCGTGGGGTATTGCAAACCTATCCCAGACTCGTTGGCTTTCTAAGTCTGTGGATTTTTTTTTTTTTGCACTACCATCCCAATGCCAACTAAATTGCAGGGTTATTGGGAAGTGAGATACCACATTCAACTGGACACATGAGGCACCCACAGCTAAAGAGTTCTTCCCAAATACCCAGACACACTGCTGTAGCACAAAATTCAACACTTCCCATAAGATGTTTCAAAACAGAAGCTCCAAATCTAGTTAAAGAGAGGATAATGAAATTCTGTATGTTGAAGTCGACTGTGAAATGCTATGTGGATGGATGAGTACAAAATGAGAAATCAGGTGCATGAAGCAGACGGGGTTACTCACTAAGACACACAGGTCATCATTTGGAAAGAAATTATTAGATGTGAATCGGTGGAAGGATATTTTAAAGTACAGAGAATTACATAGAAAATGAGAACCAAACACACTGTAACACTGTAGAGCTAGCCTGGAAAATGGATAGGGTAAATTTTAGGTTAAAGATCATGTGTACAAAGAATAATGTCAGTCAATGCAGACTTAAATCCTTTTCCTGAAAATCGAGAAATATATGTGAACTAATGTTTCAAATTTACCTCAGCTTCATTTCTGACAAAAAGAAGGCATTTGGTCATGTTATTCTTAAAGGAGCAAGTTAAGAACTTAATGAATTTGTAAATATGTTGGTGTTATACTAAACAGATGGTGTAATCCAGTTTCAAACTACATTATTTTAAATGTTTCTGGGGAAAAAACATGTTGAAGCCATCATTGTTCCAAGAGTGGGTTCCTGTGTTTTATTTATGAACGTTAGTTACTGTCTTTTTAGTGTGAATTAGGCCAGAAAATCACAAATGTAAAAGTCTTTAAGATGGTCTAATTATAGCCTAGACATTTTACAAGTGAGAAAACATAAAGAAAGGGAGGGTAAATGTCTTTCACAAGGCCACCACCAGTGGCCACATGAAACACACATCTCTAGATTTTAAAGGTAATACTATAAAGCATTTACTATGGAATCTAATGTAACCATGATACTATTGAAGAAAGCAAGCAAAACTGGAATACTTCTTTTATCAGGTAAGAATAGATTTTTTAAGCTTTCATAATTAAGCAAGTCTAACACCAAGACCAATAGCAGAGAATGGAGATTCTAGATGGGAATAAAAGCAGCTGTGTTTGCCTCAGCCAGGGCTATAAAGGAACGTGGGAGTATCTGTCAAATCACTGTCATTGAAATCACAGTAACTGTGAATTTATTGCTCTTCAATAAATTTTGACCTTGTGGAAAGACATAAACATGGTTCTCTATGTTTCCCACATAGTGTCCTCAAGGCACATGTGAAGTTTCGGATTGTTTTTGATGGTTTGGTGGAGAATTATACTGATATTTTGCTGGGGGTTGCATTGAATCCATAAATCCTTATGGGTAATATCCATCTGTTATAGTCAACCTTCTCATTGCTGCACAAAGAACCTGACCAAAAGCAGCTTGTGGAGGAGTGGGTTTATTTTGGCTTACGGACTTGAGAGGAAGCTCCATGATGGCAGGGGAAATGATGGCATTAGTAGAGGGGTGGACACCACCTCCTGACCAACATCAGATGGACAATAGCTGCAGGAGAGTGCACCAAACCCTTGCAAAAGGAAGCTGGCTTATAACCCTCATAAGCCCACCCCCAAGAACACACCTACAAGGTTCCAGTACCCAAACTGCCATCAGCTAGGGATCGAGCACTGAGAACACATTTGTTTGTCAGGGATACCTGGATGAAACCATCACACCATTCTAATCGGTGAACACTGGAGAACCTCTCTTTCTGTCTTTCTCTCCTCTCTCCGTGCATCTTTTCAACTTCATCAGTCTCTTGTTATTTTCATTGTAGAGTTGTTTCATTTCTTTGTTTATATTTATTTCTTATGGGGATTCTGCTATTGTGAATTGAGTTTATTTTCACGAATTCTTTCACAATAAATTTATTACTGATGTATAAACGTGCTAATGCTGCTGAATTGTATATATCTAACTTGTATTCTGCAGCTTTACAGTTTGCTTCTTCCTTTATTAATTATATTGCTTTAATTTTCATTTTATTGGGAACTTTAGTATACCAAGATATTGCAAATTGGTCTTATTTCCATTGGGTTATCCTATATTGTGACTCTCCAACTTGATCCCATTCCACTGAGGGCCTATCTCAGTGGGGGTATTAGTAATCACTTTGGGGTCATGGATGCACCAGTAAGTTCCTGTGGGGAGTACAGTATCTCCTAATACACTTTCCCACCCTGTATTTTTAGTGTGCTGTTAGCTTTAATTTCTTAGCATTATAATGAGAATTCTGGCATCAACTTCATTCGACATATTAGTCTATCATTACTTTCGTATTGTGTCTGTTTGTATTTAGTGGAAAGTTTTGACAGGAGTTCTTTAAAACTTGAGTATAATTCAGCCTGGAAGCCATCAGGTCTGGTGGTTTTCTCTTTGAGAGATCTATTGCTGACTCAGTCTCATTGTTTGATACTAGTTTCCTAAGGTTTCCTTTGTCTTCATGGCTCAACGGTGGTGGGTTGTATGTGTAAATCACTACTCTGTAAATAAATGCAACTCTTAAACTTCTTAATAGCATTATTCCTTGCCTATTTCTATTTAGTTGCAAGAAATATGGAAAACTGGGCTGGGGAGATGGCTCAGAGGTTAAGGCACTTGCCTCCAGTGCCTAAGGCCCCAGGTTCAATTCCCCAGTACCCATGTAGGCCAGACCCACAAGGTGGTGGCCCTGATGTGCTCGCTCACTCACACACTCTCTCTCTGCTTGAAAATGAATAAATAAATTACTTAAAAAAAAGAAATATGGAAAACTTTTAATAGGATTAAAGCTTCAAGTGTCAGCATTTTGAAAACCGCATAGTTCTGTAATCTTTTTCTTAACAAACAGGGCTCTCCCTAGTTTTCTTTTAAAATCAATCCAGAAAAGGTAAGATATATACTGTTGGTCATAAAATTTATACACTGTTAGTTTTCCTGTCTATTTTTGTATCATTCTGTCTCTTGGTACTTCATACTGAATAATGAGGGTAAGATGTTTCCTGGGTTAACTAGCTAATAGATAAATAATCATCTTTTCTATGAGTTACATCAAAATGACAGCTATTGTTGTGCTCACTGTTTATGCTTCTAATTACTCTAATTATGTTTTCTTGGAATCCATGACTTTATATCTGCCCTGTATGAACTTTTGACACTGGTTGCAAGAGAATCAACTAATACTTATTCAACGAAGGCTTTTTCTCTTTGTAATGAAAGAGCTGTGCAATTTATCTACTTTAGTCTAAAAAGGAGGTACCACCTTGGGATATGATTTCAGAATTATCTGTGCTATAACTTTATGCAGCTGTGTAGGATTTGACTATAAAGATTAGATTTACCTCTATCTAGTTGAAAAAGTTTTCCCTGTTCTCCAAGCTAATGTTGGCCAGTTCCTATCTAAGTTTCTCTTTTGAGTAGATGGAATTTATATATATATATATATATATATATATATATATATATATATATATATATATATTATTTTTTGCAAGCAGAGAGACAGAAGATAGACAGACAGACAGAATGGGTACACCAGGGCCTCTAGCCACTGAAAATGGATTCCAGATGCATATGCAGGCCATTTTGTGCATCTGGCTTTACATAGGTACTGGGGAGTTGAACTTGGGTCAGTCGGCTCTGCTCTAACCCCTGAGAAATCTCTCTGGCCCTAGACAGACTTTAGACCAGAGCTTCACCACTGGTGTACAATGAGGGGTGAGCAGTGACTAGAGGTGTGTTGATGTAGCATGTCTGTGGGTTTAAGGCTGGTGGGGCCTTCAGGCATCTTGTCTTGTGGGGCTTTACTGTTGCTGCCTTGTCATTATATTTTAAAAAGTTAAGAATGACTGTATCTCTATTGTAGATGAAGAAGTTGAAGCTGTGCTTGGACTTTCTACTGGAGTTCCTGAGCCCTCTTGCTAAGTATCAAAGGAAGATTTTTGTGACAATTGCTCTGTTACATTTTTAGCACAACATTCTCCTTTTCTTTGGGTGAGACAGTTAGAGCTCAGTGGCTGGTCTCAGTATATTATATACTTTATCTGGGAAACAGTGAGTAAACTCATTCAAAATAGTGGTTTGTTGAATTCTTTTTTACTCAAACTTAAATGTAAGGGTATCAGGTCATATAAAACACTTTATAATTATACTATTACCTTTTTATACAAGTGGAAATTTAAATTTGGAGAAGTTAACTGACAACGTTTTCATGGTCAATTCCTGATGCCCATTTAACTACATCCAAATCTTGTGTTTTCTATATAATATTGACGTATGTTTGTGGGTCTGGAAAGAATGCAGAAGATTCAGGTCTGTGGATATCAGCTATTCTATCCAAATGAGCAAAGAATTGAAAAAAAGAGACTCTGAGATTGGTAAATTATGAATTATGAGGTTTATTTTAGGGAGAATTAGGATCTGGGGGAAGCTAGCTAAAAGACTCAAGCCACAAAGGAATTCACCTTCCTTGCCTGGCTAGAAAGGAGGAATGGGGAGAATTTCTTGGAGGAAAAAAGCCTCCATAGACGTCATGCACACCAGCAAAGTAAAGCATGAGAGACCAAGCCACGAGATCCCCTTCACCTCCACACTCACATAGGTGGTCAGAAAAGACTAAGAAATAGGATTGTGAAGGATTCGGGGCTTAATCAACATGTAGTAAACTAGGAAAGCAACCAGAGATGAAATACATGGAGAAACCAAGCCGGAAAACTCCCAGGCAAATAAGGAATCCTGCCCCCCTTTCCCAGCCCGGCAGGGAAGGGGAGGAGCTTACTACCAGGACCAGGAGAGTGCCAGGCACCAAAAGAATGAAAAGGAATCAAGAAGAGATGTTCACACATGCAAGGCCCATTTATGGATGAAACATCTACTTAGGATGAGGCTTGTCACCAGACTCAGGTGTGTAAGGGTGAATGAATCATGATGATTGGTTGGTGGACTCAAGAGGTTGGCCAAGGAGGAAGCAGGAAGCTGTTGCTGAAATTGCTTGCAGCCATCTTGGAAGACAAAGGTTCTAGTCCTACCAGGGCAGGCAAGGTGGCACCCATGCTCTCCTTGGGCTTTTTTTTCCTGGCTGACTGCCTATGAAAAGCTCTTTCTCCTGTCCCTCCTTCAGGGACAAGAGACAAGCACTTATTGAATGTAAAGTAATTGTCATCTCACCACGTGTAGCAATTCTGCCTACAAAGGAAATGCATGCAGTTTCGGTATATAAGAAGAGAAGACTTCAGGAGAGTCACTTTAAACAAGTCACAGATGTTTTGCAAAAAGAATCTTTGGATATTTTATTAATTTTATTGTCTATAGCAGACATAAAAGTTTAAGGCCACCCTGAGACTATATAGTGAATTCCATGTCAGCCTGGGCTAGAGTGAGACCCTACCTCAAAAAACCAAAATAATTATCATCATAATAATAAAGAAATTTTCAAATTGGAAAATAAGTACAAAGAAAGCTTCTAGAAGGTTTTAAAAAGCTAGCTACTTCGACATTACTTTAGAGTCTCCCAGGAGCTAGCTAATCTCAAATGACAGCAGTGTGTGTGAGGATTGCAAGGACCTATCTTGGATCCTAAGTTGAACAAAGGTCTTGTCTTTTTTCCTTTTATACACACTTCTTTTAGATGGCCTGAGGATATAAGCTCTCTTATATTTCACATGCCCAAAACAGAACCAGTGGGATATAAAACAATGAAATAAGAATCAGAGAAAACAAAAAGAACAGCAAAATACCTTGGTGCATAGATTTGGCTTTTCAGAGACGGTTAAATGTAAGTTGCTTCAAAAGAACAGGAATACACTCACTATGTGACCAAACTGATCAGCAGGAAACATGGAAACACCAGTTTAAAGTGCATTGCACACACAATGCTCATAATTAGCTCATAATGATAGGAGAGTGAGGAAGGAGGAGAGCAATAATCAATCATTCACTGCATTCCCATGAAAAAATAACTCGAGCATTAACTACAGCTCTGGAAATTGTCACTTGTCTCATCTCCATGAACCCCATTTTAGGTTAACCCCAACCCTAGCTGAGGAGAGATAGTTTGACTTTACGATTATTATTTCCCACAATTTCCTAATTGGTCAAGCCTCAGAAGGGCCAGACCCCTGTTCCATCTGGCATGAGCCACGATGGCTCATCTATGGCTTCAGGATATTCTTCCAAGATGGTCCTGCTCATGGGGCCAGCACACGTGTGCTCATTCTCAGTTGGGAGACCAGGCGGAGATGTGGTGGGAGTGCTGAGCTTTCCTCCATGAACTCTTAGGGCTTCCTTATGCCAGGAGAGCTGGAATCCCCTCTGGACAGAGGGAACAAACAAGCCACAGTCTTCTTGAAAGCCAGGCTCTTAAGTAATATTGTGTAGTAGGTTCTGGGGCCCAATGGTACAGCATGGAGATGAGAGGGACTAATCATCTAATAATAGATTAGAGGGACTAATACATGGCATATTTAAAATTTAAGAAATTAGATCTTAAGTATTCTCATCACCAAAGATATGACCACATGAGATGATGGGTATGTTAATTAGCTTGATATACTCATATCACAATTATACATATGTCAAAATATCATAGCCTATATCATAAATGTATTAATTTTATGTGTCCACTATACTTTTAATATAGCAGGGAAAAAACAAAAGAAATGCATGAAGAAAACAAAATCCAGTCTTAGAACGAGCAAAGTGACATTTCTGTCACATATAATTAATCATGACTGTTATAGTCAACTCACACTCAAGAGATTGAGGAAATAGCCCCCACCTCTCTCTAAGGGGAATTGATGTTATCAGAAAGCAAACCACATTTAGCAATAGCACTGTGATTACATAAGAAAATGTGCTGTATTAGTCAGGGTTCTCTAGAGGAAACAGAGTTGGTAGAATGGATCGTAGTAAAAGGGAATTTATTGGGGTACCTTAGGACAGTCCAACAATAGCAGTCTGCAGGCCCACAGGTGAAGAAACCAGTAGCTGTTCAGTCCACGTGGCTGGAGGCCTCAGCAGTCCCAATCCAGCCCAGAAGGCCTGATGGGAGTGCAAGTCACAACAAGCACCAGCAGCCAACAATCAGGGAGGCCAAGAGAGAATTCTTTCCCCTTTATATAGCCTTAGGGTGGGGTCTGGCAACCCTATCCCAGACGTAATGGCTTCCTGAGTTTCTGAAAATTCCTTCCTGCCCTGCCCACACAGGAAAGGATGTTTACTTCTAGCTTCTTTGAGCTTCTTTACATCCTGCCCCCTACTAGAGGCTGCCTTCTTATAAACATCCTCAGAGACCCACCCAAGATTACTTGAAAGGTCAAATTGACATCAAAACTTAACCATCACATGTGCATTTATGTGTACGTGTGTGTATGCATGTGGAGGCCAGGGGCAACCTTGTTGTCATTCCCAGCGATGCCATTTAGCTCTGTTTTTGAGACAGTGCCTCTCATTGGCCTGGAGCTAAAGAATTAGGCTAGACTAGCTATCTAGTGAGCTCCAGGGTTCCTCCTGTTCCTGCCTCTTCTTCCCTGGGGTTATGAGTGCATACTGCTGCATCCAGCAGTTTCTGTGGTTTGGGATGAAGAACAGGTCCTTATGCTTATAAGACAAGCACTTACCAACTGATCTGTCTCCACAGACCACTTTTCAAGTTTTTACAGATAGAAAAGCATATATAGGGTGCTGAATTTCACAATTTATTACAGAGCTATTGTAATCAAAACAAAAACACATTTTCATGGGGGTTAAAGAGACTGCCAAGCAGTTAAGACGCTTGCCTGCAAAGTCTTATAACCCTGGTTCAGTTCCCCAGTACCCAAGTAAAGACAGATGCAGAAAGTGGCTAGAAGCCCTGGCACACCTTCTCTCTCTCTCTCTCTCTCTCTCTCTCTCTCTCTCTCTCTCTCTCTCTCTCTCTCTCTCTCTCTCTCTCTCCTTATAAATAAATAAGAAAATTGGAAAACAAAAATATAAAAAAAAACTTTCATGAAGACAAACACAGGTCAATAGAATAGTACAGAGAGTTCAGTTAAAAAAAACTCTCATATATATAAAAGGTTTTCAGTAAGAATGTCAAATTTTCACTAGAGAAAAGATACAAATACTTCTGAAAAAAACTGGACATGCAAAGGCAGAACTATGAATTTGGACTCTTAGCTCATGCTATAAATAAAAAACACTTTAAATGGATAAAGACCCAAGTAAGAGTTAAGACTGTAAGATTCTAAGAAGGAGAAATATAAGAAAATCTTTGTGATACTACTTTGCCTTCATGACTACAGTTATTATATGCATATAAGAAAATGAGAAGAAAATAGCAAATGTTGGGTGCCATGTGGAAGAACTGGAACCCATCTGCACTGTTGGGAGTCAAACATGCCGCAGTCATGTGAGAAATACTTAAATGTTCCAGAGCTTTCTTGGCATAGATCCCAAAGAACTGAGTGCACTGACCCAACAGGTGCTTTGACACTATGTTTATTTCAGCAGCATTATTCAGTGTCCCAAAGGCATAAGGGTCCGGTGTCCACCCACCCATCAATGAATGAGCAAATGTGATCAAATATGAAAGGGGATTTTATTCCACCTAAGAAACTGAAGAAAATTCTGATACATGCCACAGCATGGATGTACCTTGAAAATGTGGTGAGTAAAATACAGATGCCACAGAATGAGAAACGTTATATGATTCCATCGATGGCAGGAATCTGGGGTAGTGAAGTCTATGAGCACAGAAGCTAATGGTGGTTGTCAGGAGCTTGGAGGAGCTGGTAGTGGGTGTGGTGAGGATCAATTAGGGACGATGAATTGCTCTGGTGATGAATGAGGGTGTTAGCTGCAAGCACTGTGAGATGCCTAAGACTCTCAAACCACCTCAGCAATGGTTGAACTGCTGGTTCTTTGTTGTTGTGGTTGTTTTGAAGTAGCAGAGTCTCACACTAACCAAGGCTGACCTGGAACTCACTCTGTAGTTCCACTCTGGCCTTGAACTCACAGGGTTCCTCCTACCTCTGCCTCCCAAGTGCTGGGATTAAAGGTGTGGGCTACCACATCTGGTTATAAACCACTAATTCTCATGTTGGGCACATTTAGCTACCTTAAAATAAGATTATCTTTGTGTCCTCCCATGTAAGGGATTTAATTTGTCTTAAGATTTAACTGATTTAAGAGAAACAGAGCTATGAGAGATGGAAAAGAACAGAACGTGGGGAAGAGCTTTGATCTGCCAGCTTTAAAGAAAAGGCTTTCACAGGAACATTGATATTTTCTTCAGGAACTGATTTGTTTCCCAATGCAGTTGGCTAGGCATGGAGCTTGTTTACATTGCATTTGTCTTCACACTTAGGAATATCAGTGGTACCTTCGAAATGTGTTTACAGGGCTCATGGCAAACCTCATTCTCTCATTTTATTAGTCAGGGCTCTTCATTAATTTGGGGAATTGTTTGTTCAACAAAGACTTATCTCATTTGATGATGGTTTTTGAATCCCCTGGATTATGGCAGGGATTTGGTTTTATAATAATCTCCCACGAGAACTTTCTGAACAGCTGTGAAGGCAGGAGAGGACTCCCAGGGGTGACCACACTCTGGATGCGCAGCAGCAAGGGACCAGAGCTGGCCAGAATGAATCTTTTCTGCATTTCCTTGGTAAGTTACTTCATAGGCACCATTGATATTCTCACCGTTGGATGCTATTGTGCCAAATAAAGTGAATTCATGTAAGGTCCAGCCTAAACTTTCTGCATGATAACACACGTTTAGTGGTTCCTAAGAATAGGAACAATGTTTTCATCAAACTGCTTCAACCTGCATCTAGAAAAAGCAATGTGAAAATATATATCCTACAGTAATTACTGGTTATTTTATATTTTGATATCGATTCTTTTGACAGTTTAATCTTTTGTGAGTTGTGTTTTTCTACTTGTTATGAGTATAAAAATTTTTGACAAAATATTCTGCATTTCACGTGCTTGCTTTGCTTTGAGACATTCCTCAGAATTCAAAGTTTTTCTTTACTATTCGAGTAGCAAATTCTGTTTCACGTTGGCTTGGTTAAACTTCCATGGCGGCAGTTTTCTGAGTCACTCTGCATTGTGAATGCAAGGTACAATAGATTAAGCCAGTCTTGGAGATGTGCTCACTCAAGGGTATAAGCATCTCTCAAATTCTATCTCAAATTATTGCTTTTTCTTCTTCAGCCTGAAGTGGAACAGTGAAACTTTCCAGGTAGTTAGAGATCTGGAAATACTTTCTAATTCCAACCTGCAATTGTGACCATCTGCCAGTGCTTAAAAATGGATTTCAAAAATAATTTTATTCATTTCTATGTGTGTTTATTACAGCAGGGTATTATGCCTCCTTAGTGGTATTTCGAAATGTCCCTCTCATTTGGGAAAATAAAATGGTCTACTTTTGATGTTTGTTTTCTTTCCAAATTGCAAATAAGATTAACATAAGTGCTGGAGATGGTGCTGACATACATTGCAATACCTAAACAGGAGGCATTTTAAGCCAAGATAAGGGATTTAATCTTAGAACATCTTGCAAAATAAAATGCAATTGGGAGTTGTGGGGGGCTGAATCATGGAGTTTGAGTTGGCCTATATTGTCCAATTCACAAAATAACTGCCAGCTCTCGACTTTGCTTTATGTCATATAAATCTGACTGGAGAAATCCCATTTCATGTGATTTAAGTGGTATTGTGCATGCTTCCCTAGTTGATCTAAAAGAGCTATCTATGGTTTATATGAATATACTTCCCACGGAAATAGGCAGTGTAGCACCAGAGCCGATTATGTTCTGAAATCATTTGAATGGTAATATAATCAGTATGCTAATGTCCCCCTAACATAGCATGGTTCCATGTAGTATGGCATACGTTTGTAATCTCAGTACTAAAGACATATAAGCATCTAATGAATGCGATTGCTGCTCTCTGTAATATAGGGGATGCAACACAGACTCAAAAATGATTGCTTCAAAGTTCTGTATTAGGGATTGAACGTGACTGCCATTCTGCTCACTTTTGAAGTTGTCAGAACTTTAGGTTAAACTTTCTAATGCTCAGAAACATTAGACGAAGGGCTCATGAACACTACTTTATTTTGTTTAAATATGCCAAAGTTTATAATTAGGAAGATGACTTCCTTTTCTAAGAAAGTATGCACAAAGTATTTGGGAAAATTCAGAATTATTTTAACTTAAAAAAATCCTTCTTGTGGAGTAAATTTTTTTTAAAAAAAACTTATTTACTATATGGATTTGCAACCAAAGTGTTGTGACAGCTTACTGTGGTGTTATAAGCTGTGAAAAAGGGTGCCTTACAGCTTTCACTGAGAAGTTTTGCATAATCCAAAACATATTTGATCTGTGTTTGTAGGAATGTGAACATATGGGACAGTGTATTTAAGAAAAGAGAATGAAATTCATCGATGCAGTAGAAAGAAAGATTATATAATTAAAAAGAAAACTATATACAGATACACTGACCCTTATATCTCTAGTTAGCAGGTGATTTTCAGTATTAAAATTCACATAGGATTACCATGGAGAAAAGAGTGAAAGAGTAAAATATCCTCTAATTTGATTGAAGGAGGAAGTGAGATGTCTTCCACTAAATGGGATGTTTAAAGATAAATATGAAGACAACAATTTCATGAACTACCCACTCTGAACCAAAAATACTCTCACTAATTCATTAAAGGCGATTGTTATTATTTTGGATCTATAAACTAGAAATGGGATTTATCTTTTGAAATGGGCACGAATACCTTTTATAAAGGCTACCTTGACTCCGCAGTGTTTTCTTTTAGAGTTTTATGGTGTGATGAGGCTTTGCAAAAGCTTGCTATGTAAAGCAAGATGATCTTGCTGGATGCATCATATAGTTACTGAGCTTGGCAGGACTTTATAGTCCATGAGGTTCCAATCAATCTTCCGTGCATGGCATCTTGGTGATTCGAAGAGTTGCCTCTGTCTGTCTGGATTCTCAACCTCATTGCTTTATCTCTCTGCCTTACCTTTTACCTGGTCTTGCACACAGTATGACGGCTCTAACACGAGGTAGATATTTTGCTAAGAAGAACATACCTTTCTAGTCCTTCATCCAAATTTTGACATTTAAAAGTTATTCAATAATTTTAAGATCATATCGTTAAATTATATGAAACTCTTGGACAGGAGTTTGAATAAAATGAATTTGAATTTTACCTCATCTCAAGGGGAATTGACTGACTCTGGTGTTGTCTTTCATCTCTACAATATATAGCTTTCATTTATTCACGTTTGTGACCTTTAATGATGTGTTGGAATTTTCTGTATAAAATTTTTATATGTCTTTGTCAAACATTCAGCTGGGGAATTCAGCTAAATTTTTTTTTTGGCTGCCAATGTAAATATTTTTTTATTTTGCTTATAGATCCATTGTTGCTTTTATTTAATGTTTAAAATTTTATTTATTTATTTGTGTGTGTGTGTGTGTGTGTGTGTGTGTGTGTGTGTGTGTGTGTGTGTGTGCCTCTTGTGGCTTGCTTACATAGGTGACGGGTATTGAACACAGGGCAGTAGACTTTGCAAGCATGTCCCTTTAATGCTGAGCTATCCTCCAGACCCCACTGTTGTTTGTAGTTGTTTGCATTATCAGTAGATAATATTACTGAATTTAAAATTATTTTCTGGTAGTCATGGTTCACTCAGATTTTTCTAGGCAAATAATCATTGATTTTCCTCTCAACCTCTTTCTCTCCTCTGTGACACCTGACAGGTAAGAATGCTTAATGGCAGGCATCCCAGGCATTTCTAACACTTGTATAATTGCCTCTAATGAGTCTTCCCAAGGATTTTGATAAATAACCATAACTGAGATAAAGAAGTCCGACTCTTTTCCTAATTTGCTAAAATTTTTTCATGAGTATGTAAAAACTTTCAAACGCCTTGAAAAATGTATTGAAATAAGCTTTGTTTTGGTATTTTAATGTGGCTTTAAATGTGAAAACATCCTTACATGCATGTATGAGATATGAGACATTAACTGTCATAATGTATATTCAAATGGACTACTAGATTTCATTTTGGTGACATGTCATCTAGGATTTGAAAAAGTATCTTAAGTAAAACTGATCTGTGGTTTTCATGTATTGACAAGAAATTTTTGTCATTTTCTTCTTCTAGAACTTTTTCTAGTCTCATATTTTAGTCTCTCAACACGTTTTCCACATTTGCTTGTTTCGTGTGTTTTCTCTTCTTCCTTTTGAGCTACCACCTGGATAGAAAGCATCCTTGCCATTTTATGATTCTCTTATGACCTTCTAGAGCTCATTCCAGTGTTTTATTATTTAATAAAACAGTTCTATGATTATTTCATTTGGTCTCGATACTAATTGGTTTTAGTTCCTATCAATTTGCTCTTGGATTATTTCTGTTTTGGTTTCATCATAAATTATTTATTTGTAATGGGATATCACATTTTCATTTAGCTCTGTGAAGATCATAAATATTCTTTCTTAAATTATTTCTCCATCTGTCTTATGATTTTCATTTCATCTGGACTGAAGTTTGGTTTTCAGATTGTCAGCTCAGTTGGACTGAAGTTTGGTTTTCAGATTGTCAGCTCAGTTGGCTCTCTTACATCCTTTTCTTCCTGGCTTCTTACTTACCTTACTTTACCTACTTGGGTGGCATAGAATCTGCACATGCATGACTGGTCTGGGGTTCTCATGCCCAGCGCATATATATGATTGCCAGGTGTTCCATGCGCCATTTTTGTGATAGTGTTTTTGATTTTTTTTTCTTGTCTGTCTCACAGATACTTATAACCAGAGCCCCAGCAGCTGTTGGCAGAGCATTTTTTTAAACCTTCTTTCATAGTAATCAGTATTGCTCTAGCCTTTGGATGATAGCATGGAATATGCCTTAATGTTAGGACATCAATTGCAACTTACTGCACAAGGCTATCTGGTCTACCTGGCCAGTGCATCTTGCTGTTGAATGGTGGGTTGATAAGCATAAAGCTTTAGCTTCACTTACATTGTGTTTATTTTAAATTTATGCTTACCTCCCTGTTAATGTAATTTTTTAATTTTTATTAAGAACATTAATATATGAACATATTGCAAATCAGTTATATATTGCAAATTGGTTACATTCCCAGTGGGTTACATCCTGTCCCCATTCCACTGAGGGCCCTCAGCAGTGGAGTTATTGGTAACCTACTGAAGAGTCATGAATGTACCAGTTGGTGCCTGTGGGATAGGCAATGCCTCAGAGTATATCTTCCCACCCTGTAGTTTTTCCATTCTTTCTGCCTTCTCTTCCACAGCCTTCCCTGAGCCTTGGATCGCATAAGTCTCTTTAGTGTTGTGCCCTCAGCAGCCTCTAATTTTCAACTTTGATGAGTTCTGAGTCTCTTCAGTGTCTACTATCACCTCTCTGGAGGAGGTTCTCAGACTGGCCCTGAAAGAAGCACTCATATTTAAGCCTCCATTTCTTTTGTAATGTAATCCTGGTCCCTGATGGGTTGAGCATGTATATGTCAGTTAGGTCTTTGTAATTTTCCCAAAAACTTGCTCTGTGTTTAGAAGAGACATGCAGAATAAGAAAATGCATAGGTAGAAAATCTAAAGGGTAGATAATGTATTTAATTTTGCTTATATGTTAATAAAATACATTTTAGGATAAAATCATTTTCAGTGCAATATTTTTATTAAAAAGTAATTTCAAGCAATAAGCCTTTTATAATGTAGCAGACCATTATATTAATGACTCAATATCAGCATCATCAGCTAGCATATATTGAATAAAATTTTTACCTCTCTCCTTTAAGTGTGTTTATAGAAAACCCCTGACATAAACTAATTTAATTCTCTCTATAAAAGAACAGGAGAAAATTAAGTCAACTCAATTATGTTTGTTCCCAAGCATAATTCATAATGGTTTGAAATCTACACAAATGCTTTTTAAAAAATTACTTATTCCACAAAGTTTAAAAACATGTAGATTATATTTATAGTAGAAATGTTCTACATATTATTGATAACTTCTTGACTATACTTATAAAGTACTTTTTATATACATTGCTATATATTAATTTTTGTCCTTATAATTCCTCTGTAAAGTGAACTAAACATCTGGTTTCAAGTTGAGAAAGTTTAATATAGCAGATTGTGCTTATGATAAGCTTGAGTGGTAGTATTTTAAAAAATATACACTGGATTAGAATCTATGACCACACAGTTTATTGGTTGGGTAAAGTAAAGAGACTTTACTTTTAACTTGACATCTTCATCATGTTTTTAGAAAAAATTGTTTCATTTCGTGAATGCTTCAAAACACTTGGGTCATTTTTAAAAATTTTTGCTCTATAATGATGAGACAAATCTTTTTTTTTACTGTGTTTACTATTGAAAATTAATATACTATAAATTCTTAATTATTTTGTCTAGCATAATTTATATGTTTTACTACATAAAATGAGTAAATAAATTAGACACTTTATTGAGAAAAACTATTTTTCTTTTATTATTGAACGCATAATTCTCTGTTCTGCAGGAGGGCTCTATGGATAGCTTATATGAGCCAATCCCAGAGCAACAATCAAACCAAGAAAACACCTCTGGTAGAACTGAGGACAATGGACAAACGCACCACAATTTCTTCAATGTAAGTGAAGCCTTTGGTTGAATAAATATCTGTTCTATCATCTATTTAAACTCACTCCTCAACGAACAGTGCAATTACCACAAAAATCCACTCTTACCAAGAAATTCGTTTTTTACCTTTAGATTTCAATTTGCTCTTCAAGGCTGTATCTTATGATTTTGGCTTCATATGAACAGGTGAAACACACCCTATGCATGAGTTAACTCAATCCTCAAGGCAACTTGATTACATGCATCTTCTTGATGAGGAAACTGCAGCAGAGAAAGACAAGCTAATTTAATAAAGACAGCATGTGTGATGGTTAGGTTTTGTTGTCAACTTGATCTTTTTAATTATCTTGGGTAGGTCTCTGAGGATGTTTACAGGAAGGCAGCCTCTCAGTGGGCAGGATGTAAAGAAGTTCAAAGAAGTGGAAGTAAACATCCTTTCCTGTGTGGGCAGTGCAGGAAGGAAATTCCAGAGGCTCAGGAAGCCATTAAGTCTGGGGAAGGGTTGTAAGGTCTCACCCTAAGGCTCTCTATAAAGGGGAAGAAATTCTCTCCTTGCCCCTCCTGCCTGTTTGATGTTCTGTGTGTGTGGTGTAGGTGATAGGTGTTTCTCTCTGCTCGGACCTGTGAAAGAGGGCCAGCCTCTTTCGCTGTTATGGAATTTCCCCTCAATCTGTAGTTTCAATAAATACTTTCCTCCCCCAAATTGTGCCAATTTGAAGATTCATCCCAGCAGCATGTGGCTGACTATGACAGCACACCATTAAGTTTTAAAGTTGATATTTAAACTGATATGTGTCCGTATCTGCAGTTTCTGATAAACCAGCTCTGAGTATTTTGTAGGGAGGCGGGGAATGAGACCTAGATTGGTGGTTTGTCAATTTCCATGGTTTAAATGGTCCAAATATGGCTAAATTCATATCTAGAAGCCTGTGATGTCTACTATTTAACAATAAGATACCCAATGGCCCATTTTAGTTTTCCAGTTCTATGTCCTACCAGATTATTAAACTATTTCTTGGCTTTGTAGACACACACCATTATCTTACAAAATGTGTTTCCAGAATGGAAATGCCAATAATTTTTGTGAATTATCTATAAAATAATTAGAAATGTAATGATCTCTAAACTTTGTGAAAACAGGGATCTATTTAACCACAAAGTATATGTAAGAATACTAGTCAAATATTTTTAATATTTTATATTAATAAACTTAATTACTTATCTTGTCATTTAGAATAATAAAAACATTTTACGATGCCTTCTACAAATATGAAGTTCTTGAAACATCTCCTGCCCTTATAATTACAAATTTCCCTGACAAAACACAAATTAATATTTTCTTCTTATTATTTATTCAGTGAATCCTTTTATGTAATATGCTGAACTAAGTTATATCTATAAAACAGTATTCATGTTTATTCCTATGGTAATGTTAGAGATGCTTAGAAATATCTAGAAATGATAAATGACTTTCCCAATTAAAAAGAATAGGAGTTTAGAATGGGTAGTATGATTCAGATGTCCCCCATAAACTTAATGTATTCTGAATGCTTGATCCCCAGTTGGTGACAGTTTTTGAATTGGAACAGCTTCAATTTGTCAGTGCTTGGCACACCTTCCTGCCACTGTTTGCAGTGCTGTGTCAGAGGTGATGTCCACCCCTCTGCTCATACCATCATTTTCCCTGCCATCATGGAGTTCCATCATGGAGTCTGTAAGCCAGAGTAAATCCATCCCTCCACAAGCTGCTTTTGGTTGGATTCTTTTCTGCAGAGCAAAGTTATAGCAAAATAGTTTTTAATTTAACACTTACCTTCACACCTAGCCTTTTTTGGTCACATTAGAAACTGCTATTTTCATAACTTACATAAAGTTTTTGTTTCTCAGTTTAGATCAACCAGGAAGCAATTTTAGTGTACAAATTTGATAATTAGTTTCAGAAAAAGAGAAAGAACACAGAACAAAATGTAGTGCAGCAAAATGCCCTTTTCAATATCAAGATGTTGGCATTCATATATATGAACGAGAGGTGCCAGTGATATATTTTAAACATGAAAGTGGACGCTTACATGGAGGCTGTTAGTTGACACTGTAAAATGACTAAGAAGCCACATGGGAAGGACAAAGAACCTGAAGAAATGTCCTTAATTGCATCATTTTAATAAGGTGTGGAAAATAAGATCACCTGTCTCCTAGAATTTCTTTTCAAACATCATATACCTTGAAAAGATAACTGATAACAATAAAACACAAATTAGTATCAATTTCTCTATACATCTAAGTATTTAAAATATATGCATTTAAAATATATGCATATATACATGCATGTATCTACACATGCATGCTAAAAAGCCAGTTCAACCATTTATTACAGTTGTGGAATTATACCAGTCCTTTCATAGTATTAGTGACTGATAATAGTTCTATTCTTAACAAAGATTATCCCATACCTTAGATAAAGTAAGGCTTTTAATAATGGAATTAAAAGTCCCAGTACTTGGGAGGCAGAGATAGGAGGATTATCATGAGTTCAAGGCCAGCCCGAGACTACATAGTGACTTCTAGGTCAGCCTGCACTAGAGCGAGACCCTACCTCGAAAAACCAAAATAAATAAGTGCATAAATAAAAATCTCTTGTGTAAGTTGTTTGGAGAGTACTAATTTTCCCTCTGAACCTCTGAAAATCGGAGTTGTTTTTCTTCTAGTATTCTATTTCCTTTTTTTTTTAAAACAAATTCAAGGAGAAAATATAACTTTTGGTCATATAAGAAAATTACTAAAATTTTTGGATTAGTTCTGTAGAAATACTATGAGAATCCCCTCCCACCATATAAATAGAGTCAGTACTCAATCCAAATGCATTGGAACTTTTCCAGAGAGGCCAGGTGCTCTCAGAATCCTTTGAACCTACTTGCCAGTATAGGTAGTCATTTCAGTGACGTTCTAGCTCACACTAAACATCATCCTATGAGCTGAAAGGAAAATAAAAATGAGAGAAGAATGCACACTTTTTGGGCTTCGTTCCAGAGCTACTTGATTCCTACGTATTTATAGACATTTCCTATTTTTCAGACACTGTCTTAAGCATGGTATGGCATACTTGGTAGACACTCAGTTGTCCTGGGTCTCAAAGGGGATGATCAGTGGAGAACAACTATGCACTTAATTAACAGCTCTAGAGGCTCAAGAAATTTAATTTATATGTGTTTTAGATGGTAATATCGTAGATACCCATATATTTTAATTTAATTAATTTATTGCAAGCAGAGAGAGACAGAAGGACAGAGAGAAAGGAGAGAGGGAGGGAAAAAGAGAGAGAAGGGAAGAGGGAAGGAGTGGCACACCAGGGCCTCCAGCTACTGCAAATGTGCTGCCTCTTTGTGCATCTGGCTTTATGTGGGTACTAGGGAATCAAACCCAGGCCATCAGGCTTTGCAAGAAAGCACCTTTAACCACTGAGCCGTCTCTCCAGCCCCCACAGCTTGGGCTTTAATTGCATTTCCAGGAGGAGGAGTAATGGTGAGTTGTTCCAAAGAGGAATCATTTAAAAGCATGGGGTTTCATTAAAATTTTGGAAGAGGAAGATTCAGTGATTTATTTGCAGAACACTCTGTTCACATACATGGAGTTTGGGAGGAATGCTACTGAAAATTGTAGGCCAAAGTTTACAGAGTGAAAAATCATGCAATTCAATCAGTATGCGGAAAGAAAAACCACTCTCAGGAACTTATAGACTGACTGCTTTGTTATCATAGTCTTTCAGATGTGGAAGATAAATGCTGATCTTGTACCTATTTGAGCACCACCTTATGCTATCTACAGATAATAAATATCTTGAATTAGAAAAAGAATGAGGATATAAAATGTCTGTACCTCTGCCAATTTAGGGTTGACTAGATCAAGCCGGAATTGCCTGGTTTGCCATCTACATTGATTAAAGGAAGAAAATAATTGTCAATTTCCCACTTTTTTATTCAATAAATTAAACCCATAAGAAATTTGAGCTTTTCAAAATTGAGCTTAAATGTAGGAGCAAGGGCTAACGTCCTTATAATTTTATATCCTATGCATAGTCATTAATTCAATAAATATTTGTAAAGCTAAATGAATGGATTAATAAAGGTTCATTATTCGAGCTTAAGAAATATTCATGTAGGAACAGCAAGACGGTGTGGCCATACATGTGAGCTTTGGAGCAGTGTGGAAATGAATCGAATTCTTGCTCTACTGCTTGTGAGCTATGACTTTGGCAAGGTGCTGGAATCTTCTCAACCTGTCTTCTTCAGGAGTGATACAAGGAGAATGCTCTTCTGTATACACGTGGCCTAGACTGATGGCAAAGAACCAAACCTTATGAATGCAAGTATGAAGGACTTAGCACATAGGAGAGCAAACCCTCAAAAGAGCAGATAGATATTCTAGAGCTAAGAAGGCCAGGTATAGCCTAAGGCAGCTGGCATTGGTTTTACTCATGAGTGAAGAATGGCTTTTAAATATTTTAAAGTTTGTCAAAAAGCAAACATGAAATTAAAGAAGCCAATGGGATGCAATAACATATTTCTAGGGCTCACAACTTGTGGTCTAAAGCTGAACTGTGGAACCACAGGTGGTAACTGAATACCAAAACCACAACAACAACAACAACGACAACAAAGGCTCTACTAAAAGCAGATGAGAGCTGGAGAATGGCTCCATGATTAAAGGCACGTGCTTGCAAAGCCTGACAGCCTGGGTTTGATACTCATATAAAGCCAGATTCACAAAATGGTACATGGTGCATACATCTGCAGTTTGTTTAAGGTGGCATGTCCATACTCTGTTACTGCCTCGCTCTCCCTCTCTCAAATAAATAAATAAAAATATTAAATAAATAAAAGCAGGCGATGAATAAGTATAAAAGAGATGCCATATTTTAAATACCATACATAGGATTTTCATGGCTTATGTCATTTCTTGATAATATTTAAACATAATAAATGAACTGCCTTCATTTAACATCACTCATAGGTTGTGCTCTTCAAGGCCATAGCCCACCTTGCAAATTTCAAGGTATGCGTTCTCTCAAAGTTAAATCCTTTCTGTTATCCAGACGTGAGGGGGGTGTGGAATGAGGTCTGCAACCTCTGCCTCTGCATAGAAGGCCTGTCTGAGTCTGGCCTCTGCATTAGGCAGGAGGGAGACCAGCTTTCTGCCAGTGGGTCTCCATTGTGTCCAGGTAAAGTAACTCTCATCATTCCCACTTGGATCCACAATGTCATGATAACATTTAAAATGACTTTGACATGGAAACTCCTCAGCAGTATTTGGAGCTTTGAAACATATTAACAAGTGGAAACTTTCCTGCCTTTTCCAGTCAAGATGGGGAAGACTGGCAGAAGAGGCAAGATTTTAACACTGATATAATAGAAAGAAATCACAGGAGTTGCTACTCAGAAGGTTGGCCTACAACTCCTGGTAGATGCGTTTTAGCATCATCTGAAAATACAGACAGCCAAATTCCACACCAAACCTGATACATCAATAAAAATCTGTTATTGTTGCCTTGCCCCTGTAATGATAATGCAAACCATATATTTAACTTTTAGAAGGCACAATACACAATTTAAAGGATCTAGGTGAAATTCTTTCCAATGATATGTTTTATTTAAGCCAGTTTATCCAAAATGTTATCATTTAACCATGAAATTAATTATATATTCTTGTGTACAGACTGAAATCTTAAAATCTGTTCACATTTTCTACTTAGCACGTCTCAATTCACTCGCTGACACTTCAAGATCTTCATCCAGCCCCAGATTTGGGCATTTTTGATTAAACTTCCTTCTTGAGCGCCTAACAGGCAGATAGATCCCTGCTACAGGGGAGCGTGTTACTGGGAGCGGGTCTAAGGTGTTTGGAGGAAGCTTTGAATTCTAGTCCAAAGTTGTGGAGAGAGCAATTTGAGCTCTGGCTGTTTGTGTTTTGTGGTTCTGGCTGTTGGTGGTGTCTTTCTGCTTGGATCTATGGAAGGGAACTAGGTCAGTTCAGTCCCAGGGAATCAACAAAACCTGGCAAACTTTCCCACCTTTTGTTTTTGAATCAAAATTGAACTAAAATTTCATTTCTATGCAGCATTGACCACATCTGCAGTTCTTAGTATCCACACATGCTCTTGAAGTTACAAAGAGAAACTGAGGCATCAGAGAAACCAGAGTATACCATTCTCTTCTCTCAGGAAAGCACAGATATTAAAGTGAAAAATACATCATACACATTTAGCAGGATGTTCTAACCAGGAACATGCTTATTAAAGGGTATCTATATTTGATAATACATCGTTTACAGGCTTTTGAAAGAGATAAGACAGGGAGGGAGCATGTGTGTTGACAAAGGAGGAAACTGAGGTTAGTGACTCGGCTGAAGTGGCAGAGGGAGCTTCGTCTGGCCAAGCACGTTTGTGAACACTGTGTGCACACATGTGTGCACAAGAATGAGGCTAGGAGAGGGGTGAATGGCAGAGTGTGTTTGGAGAAGATGAGAAGAAAGGGGATGGAAAAATGATAAGAGAAATAATTCAATAATCTAATATATATGGTAAATTTAATCTGTTATCTAGAGGACATGGTAGAAAAAAAATCTTTAAATAGGCAGCAAAGTTAATAGACTTGAATTTTTTTTTCCTTATCCCAGGCTGGAAATTTGTATCCTTGGGAATGTTTTTGAATTACTCTGACCCTAAAAATATTTGCCTCTTGGTTTGTGTTAGGGATCAAATGTCAGAGCACGTGTTAAGCACCTGACATAGGGCATGCTAATGATCATTTTCCTTTCTCTGTAAGCGATCACACCATGGTAGAGTGAGCTTTTAATTTAATATCCTTGATTAAGTGACTTTAAGTCAAACTCTCACGAGAGCTTGGATATCCTTTTAAAATAACTGCTCTAAATAATTTGTAATCAGCGCTCCTTACCTAAAAGCATTGATTTTTCCTAGGCTGGACAAGAAGAAGCAACAGGATTTATTGTCAATGTGCATTAGAAAACCCAAGATTTTAATCTCCACAAATTGCCTCAAACACCTGGGTATAGTGCAATGTTTGACAATTCCACCTCAGATGTCCCACCACATGGAGAGAGCTGTAAACATAATCATCTATCATAGGCACATTTTCTGACTTACACATCCATGTTTCAGGTTTTTCTTTTCCTTTATAACTTAAACATTTTTTAAAATGCAAGTTTAATGTTATAAGTAGTCATTCATTGGCATTCTGCACTCATAAAAAATACAAGGAAAATCAATTAAATTCTTCTGAGCTACTACATGCTAACGAGAGGGTAATATTACAGAATCCATTGCAGTTTTAAAGACAAACAGCATGATGCACACCTAACCCTGATTAGGGCTCCGTACTATTGAGGACAAGGTCCAGGGTTCAATCCCCTATGGCTAGTTAGTTTTGCTCTATTGCAGAGAAACTAACAGTACCCTTTACCCCCACTCCACTAATTATTCATGTGTCTTGAATAGCAGCCACCCCATCCCAACAAAACCCTTGCCCACCACAGGAGGAACAATTCAGATCTGCCTTCTTTCTTCTGTCTATGAAGGCTTTCATCACTGAAATCAGTTTTAAGGTCACTAAAAGCCATAACTTTCAGCTTGGGATAATTCAAGGGACAGTAGTTAAAGGTACCAGAAAATTAAACTGACTTTCTACCATGCCTTGACCCTCAAAGACTGTTTTCACTACCTCATCTCCCACTTTTCCACCTCCATGATTGTGGTAGTTTGAATATATGTCCCCTGTTGACTCAGGTGTTCAACTGGTAACTTGAATCTCCAGTGGCCTGGCTGGAGAAGGTGTCACTGGGGGCAGATATGATTCCAGCCCAAAGGCATGCAGAGAGGATTGATCTCTGGAGGTCTTGCTTGCTACTGGTTTGTACTTACTGCTTTTTGGTGTTAGCTAGCTGGTTATAGTCTCTCTCTGCTTTTATCTTTTTTCTCTCTTTCTCCTTTTATCTATGGAAGTAAACAGCTTCTTCTGCCATTGATGGAACTTCCCCTTGGATCTGTAAGCTGAAATAAATCCCTTCCTCCCCTAAACTCTGCCTAGTTTGGATGTTCACCCCAGCAAAATGAAACTGACAACAATTATATCAAGAAAATTAAATGAATTCACAGAAGCTGTGCTTTCCAAAACAAGATTGAGCCTGTTATTACTTTGCTATGGATGAGGGAAGGATACACAAGCCCCGAGGCCTCATAGACAACATGTTCTCTGTAGCTCCTTATTGCCTTAAATTAAAAAAAAATCATTTGGAAGTGATAAGAGCTGTTTGGCACTAAAGAGTATTATTTTCTGTTCTTCCCAAAAGGCAGAATTTTATGAGCACTTACTGAACCAGAAAACTTCATCAGGTCCTGGCAGCTCTCCTTGACAGGCTTCTCATAGTTCGGGCGTCACCACTGGGTCTCCACTGCAGCTCATGTTTCATCCTAATACACCATCAGGCCTTTACACAGGTAATCCAACAAGCCTGATTTACACTGCCCATGGCCACCTCCAAAGAACAAAACTGTGTTGCAAATCCAATGGCCTTCTTTCCTGCATTTGCTATATTCCATAGTATCAGTAGACTACCAACCTGTTATTCCAGGGGGAAATAAAGCCAACTTCAAAGAGCAGTAAATCTCATTCAGCATTCAGGCCCCTTACTTCAAAGAGTCCACATTCTTCCTGCTGTTCCAATGCAGATCAGCTGGCCCAATTTCATGGTTGTGATCTCTCAAACAATTGCAGATGAATGGGCAGCAGTTTTTGGCCCAAAGATTTTATTTCTTTCTGTGTCATCTCCATCTGCTCATACCAGTCCAGTTTTACACAGTGTAACCTTGCGCAAGTTCTCAGGACAGGCAGGCAGAATGCAGCAAGCTTCTTACACAAACTGCTTCTAGGCCAGTCCTGACAAAGTTTTTTCTCACCCTTGTAAGCCAGACCTCACAGTCCATAGTTCCTACTACATTCAAGTCTTTCCAATTCTGACCAGAATCCATTAAGCTGTACTTAAAGCACTGCAAGGTATCTCTTAGGCTAAGGTTTCAAATACATCCACGTTCCTCCTGCAAATCAGTTCCAAAAGGCCAATGCCATATAATCAGTGCTCTATCAGCATCAACCCCACTCCTTGGTATCAATTTATCTGTTGCAATCAGCTCTCTTGTCACTGGAAGAATGAACCCAACCAAAAGCAACTTGTGGAAGAAAGGGTACTCAAGGAGAAACTCCATGATGGCAGGGAAAATGATGGCATGGGCAGAGGCTGCACATTATCAGATGGACAACAGCAGAAGACAATGTGACAAACACTGGCAAGGGGAAGCTGGCTATAACACCCATAGGCCTGCCCACACAACACACCTCCAACATGGTTTCAATTCCAAAATTGCCATCAGCTAGAAATCAAACATTCAGAGCACAATATGGAGGACACCTGAATCAAACCACCATAGTACCACCTCTAACAATGCCTTCATGGCCACAACTAAACTGGTGTTTTGCCAAATATCTGGGAACTGTGTTTGAGACAAAGACTATCATTGTATCTATGTTCCGTCATTTATGTATATCTTTGGGTATTACTTATCCAAGTATATAACTTGAATCTAAAAGAACACGGCAAAAATGACCAGAAATGTTTTCCATAATTAATTACAACAGGCTTGTGCACATTATTGTGAAGCGAGACCCTATGTGGCAGAATCCCAATGGGAAGGACCTGAGAGAAGCATTCAGTGTATAGTCAGAAAATGAGGGCTTCAGTCCAGCAAGCATTCTGAAGTCTAATTGCTGCTTACAATCTAAGTGATCTTTTTAGAACTTACCACAAAACTTTGAATGAGACCTCTTTTGGGCCAACAACTAGATTGAAATTTTGTGAGACATTACAAAAGCATGCCTATATTTCTGATCCATAAAAATTGTGAAATAGGGCTGAGAGGTGGTTCAGTGGTTAAAGGCACTTACTTGCAAAGCCTGAAAGCCAGTATACATATAAAGCCAGATGCACAAAGTGGCACATGTATCTGGAGTTTCTTTGCAGTGGCAAGAACCCTGGCATTCATTCATTCATTCACTCATTCTCTCTCTTCTTGGAAATAAATAAACAGTGAAATAATAAATGTGAATTATCCTCAGCCATGAAATTTTGGATACAGTAATAAATAATACAAAAATTTCTATTAATATATTTGCCATGATTATTTGTTGGTAACCAAACCCTTGCTAGCTCATTTAAGAAATAAGGAATATATTCCAGGCTATTGAGAGAGCTCAAGACCATTCTTGACATTTTGAGATTTTTTACGACAGGCTCCAAGAAGTACACTACAAAAGCAACCACTGGAGAGAGCTGATGCTCCTGCCAGAGTCAGAAATTGGCCACCGATTCCAGATGCCACCACTGTAGTGATAGGTTCCTGAACCACACTGTATGTGCTAAAATTTGTGACATTAAAATAAATAATTCTCACCTCTTGTCTTTCCCCTTACGTTAGATTCACATCCGTATCTTAAATTAGGGCCTGTTGAATGAGACATAAACAATATGGGACATTAAAGAGCACATATTATTATAACAGCCAGGGAGATTAGAAAGTGTCCTTCCTCCCTGGGCTGGAGAGATGGCTCAGTAGTTAAGGTACTTGCTTCCAGTGCCTAAGGCCCTGGGTTCAATTCCCCAGGACCCACATAAACCAGACCCACAAGGTGGTGGCCCTGGTTCTCTCTCTCTCTCTCTCTCTCTCTCTCTCTCTCTCTGCTTGAAAATGAATAAATAAAATATTTTAAAAAAGAAAGTGTCCTTCCTCCCTGCCTTCATTGTTTTCTTCCTTCCTTCATCCTTTTTTAATTATTATTATTATTATTATTATTATTATTATTATTTGGTTTTTCAAGGTTGGGTCTCTCTCTAGTCCAGGCTGATCTGGAATTCACTATGTAGCCTCAGGGTGGCCTTGAACTCATGGCAATCCTCTTACCTCTGCTTCCCAAGTGCTGGTATTAAAGGCGTGCACCACCACACGGGGCCCTTCATCCTTATTTTATCACCATCTTCCTCCTTCTTCTACACATTAATTTGGAGATTGACAAATATCCATTTCTGTAAGAAATATGTCTCCTAAATACTCAGAGAGTTATATAAGAAACTATGTGGTTGAATTATTATAATTTCAAGCTAAACTTCTATAATGATTCTCAGAAAGAATGTATAACATTTTTAATTTATACAATTTTTAATGTGATAAGCAAGAATGCAATAATCGGAGGGTTTAAACAGACATTGAAAAACTCACATCTTTGAAATTTATCATGTTATCTTGCACAAGGATTCGTTAAAGTCTTCAACCCTCATTTATTCTCATAAAATAAACAAAAAGAAAACCACTTGTTACCTGTCAATCATCTTGTGAGGAACGTTATTAGAATGGTGGCTGGTGCATAGTAAGTTCTCACTGTAAGTGGATTGCTGGTTTTCTGTCTTTCCCATACAAAGTCAGTGGGGAAGTAGAGGTTTAAGCTGGGCTTTAAAAAGAGGAACTGGAGTCATTGAAGTCAAGATACTACTGACACAGTCCTTGCACCTTTCACAAAGCCCCTGAAAGGCACTTAGAGTCTAGTGTCCTATAAATGGATAATTGGCACATTGAAACATGACATGTCATCTTAGAATAGCTGAGTAATGGAGAAGTCAAGGTAGGTGACTGCCAGGTGGGTGATTCTAACCACTTAAAGGCATTTCTTGCTTGGCTCCAAACTATTAGAGTTGGGAGATTTTTGTTCTGTCTCCATATTAACATCAGCATTGACAGAGCTATTAATAACACAGACACTAAAGGGAGAAAATGAGATTAACAATGGCATCCCATCAGCCAGGTCTTCATCAAACTATGAACACGAGGAGCCAGTGTCAAAACAGTGCCTGCAACTCTTTGCTTGAGTCTAGATTACATAATGACTCAACAAGCCGACAGAGAACACAAGGATTATGCTCATTAAAAGACCACTTTTCTTTCATGTTTAATTTTCTCCCATTATATCTATGATCACATACACCTATTGTGACACCCATTCAGATGTGAGCAGTTTTTGGTGTATTTAATTAGTTTCCTCCTGTAAATAGAGACTTATGTTAAAATAAAATGAAATCAATAGACTAAGGTTAATTATGCCCTATTCTCTTCCTTACTTCCTAGGCTTATGATACAATTACTAATTGAAACTAATGAAAGCCATAGTTATCTCTTCAATCATGTTTTAAAGAAAAGGCTATAAAGAACAAGAGCCCATTCCCAAATTAATTATCTCTTAAAAGCTTTTGTCATCCTTACTGACTTGAGATATATCAGGAATCCTGGAGTGTTTCTACTGAAAGGTGATCGAGTCTCTGCTCACCCACCTTCATCTTGTAGATGTGAAGACCTGAATGGGGCTTGAAGAAGGTCCTTGAGTCTTGTCCAACTAGTAACAGATGTGAAAGAACAAGACAGATCTTGGAGCCAGCCTTGTGTTTGTACCATTTAATAATTTCACCCGTCTTATTCTTAATCACATACATTTATTTATTTATTTACTTACTATGTAACTTACCATGTAGACCAGGTTGGCTTGAACTCATGGAGATCCAACCTACCTCAGCCTCCAGAATGCTACAATTATAGATGTGAACCACTATGCCTGGCCATTCTAAGCACATTCTTTCTCTTTGCTTGGGCTGCTTTACTTCCATTTGTGGTTATGAAGATTAAGTAAATTGCTGGGCACGGTGGCGCATGCCTTTGACCCCAGCACTCAGGACACAGAGGTAGGAGAATAGCCTTGAGTTTAAGGCCAGCATGAGACTGCATAGTGAATTCCAAGAATTAAGTGTAATAAGCATTAGTTGTCTAAAACTTTGTGTAAATATAATTCCATAAATCCTGACACATTTAAGTCTATTTAAGTTAGCTATCCCTTTCAATAAATCTGGAAGGGAATGTTTTGAAAGAAATAATCTTTTTAATGCAAATAATCACCACCTAGGTAACTTGTTTTGCCATCATGGATATTTATAGTGCTACCAGGAGAGTTTGTTACTTCTGGATTGATAGACAGCTGGTTAAGCACACCAGCAGACAAATGTCAAAGTTCATATGTGATTTACAAGCTCTATCCCTGATGGATTAGATACAGCTCCTGTGCCTTCTCCAGGCACTACAAGCTAGAAGCTCTGCCATGAGACAGGGCACCGTGTGTATGCTATACATCACCCTCTTGGGGAAATCAGAATTCATTATCTCTGCAGGGTTGTTACCTTGAGACAGGAACAGCACAGGCTGACAAGAAAGTCTACTTTTTCCATCAGCAGCTGATTGTTAAGGTTTTTCTTTGTTTTATTCTAACAGGAGGATGAAATCTGTTTTCACTGAGAACCTGAGCTTTTTTACAGTGATATACTAGAGGGGTTTCAATATGCAACCTTGTATATTGTTGTATATACCATATATATATATGTACAACCTTATATATGCAACATATCAATGTATGTTGAGGAACCAATATAAATTATTTCCTGAAAATTCTATTTTTAATTCAATATACTGTAATAAATGACTGGGCATTTTTGATGACAAAGGTGGCATTCACAAAATGATGAATGTTCTGGAAACACATTCATGTAAAGTCTACAACCAATATCGACTTATTAGTCCAAGTGCTTTGAAAGGATGCACTGTCTTGAGTTGTTTGTGTAGCCATAACAGACAGCATTATATTTCTCAACATATTTGAGACCAATAGTACTTATTTGTGAACTTGATCTGGATGACAGGTGCACTGGGCTTCTCTGCAGTCAAGCATAGGGGCAGAATCTGGCTGAGTGAAGAAACGAGGCATATCTGGTTTTTACTTCCTAGTGATCTGATCTTAGGCAGGGGTGTTGATGGTGCTGTGTCTTGGTTTACTCATCTATAAGCTGAGGGCAATTGTAATAGTGTCAACCTCATAGGATTGTTGTAAAGATGAAGCAAATTACTACGCAAAGAGCACTTAGATCTGTGCTTGTGCTCCACCATCTTTAATCTGCAAGTGTCTAAAATCAGGACACAAGAAAGGGAATATTGAAGCAGTTTCATTATTAGCAACTTGCTTTAACTAACTGCGCTCCAACTAGGGACATTTCCATTCTCCTTTGCCATGTGACCAACTCTTTAACTTGGATCTCACTGTCATGACATGTATTTCCTGCATATTTGCAGAGTTCACATGTGAAAGAACTGCTTGAGATTTGGGCTCATTTGTTGTTTCTTTCCAGTCTATTACATCTTGCTTTCTAAACAGAGCTAACAACAGGTGTGTGTGTGTATGAGAGAGAGAGAAAGAGAGAGAGAGAGAGAGAGAGAGAGAGAGAGAGAGAGAGAGAGATTTTGATCGGTTTAGGTGCACTGTGAGATTATTTCACTTTATTAAATTTTAAAAATAATAATCATTCTCTTTACAGATTATATACTATCATTTAAAAAAGGGATGCTGAGGATGTAACTCGGTAGTAGAGCTCTTGCTTAGCATACACAAGTTCTACAACACAAAGCAAAACAAAAGATTAAGGAAATGCAAAGGTACTTCTGTTAACTGTCACATATTCTGTCAAAACTTTATTGCAGAATAGAAAACTAAGAATTGTCCAGGAAAAAAAA